>CALYLW010000986.1:0-222958 GCA_944989445.1 Ampullaceana balthica
GTTGTTGTTGTATTGGTGGTATGGATTAAGCAAAGAATTATGTGCAAGATTGAATCTTTGATGTTTCTGATTTCAAGAAGTCTTATATCTGAAACGAAAAATTAAGTAATAGGGTCCGTTCGAAAATGTAACTTTTCTATCATGATTAACTAATTCATAGCAAAAAATGTTTGGTGTCCGGTGGTCTAAGTGACAGTGTGACTCTAAAAATCAGTTATGAGTTCGATCCCTGTGCTTGCGTTGGGCACTCCTTCGGGCAGATGAGGCTTGTTAACCTTGGCTGGTAGTTCATCTAGGAGAAGGAAACTTTGACTTCAAAAACCTCCGCTGCCTTGCAGCCACACCCGCCACCCGGGAAAGGCTAAGGGAGTAAACCCTGACAAAAAACAGGAAATGGAGCACCTACAGACGGTCTATAGATAAGAGTTACGTACATTCCGGCAGCTCCGGAGACGCCAATGGCGCCAAGCTGCAGTGACGCAAGTCGTTCCCTTGATTACACCATTGACTTGGAGAAAGGGATATGCTTTTTGGTCAGCAGCTAATTCTCCATAATACCCGCCCAGGCTTGCTCTGGCGGAGACAATCCAGCGTCGCCGCAAGGTGTCGGAAAAAAGTAGGGAAGCAGCAGTTACCAGTTCTAAGCCAAAGCTCAATTGACGTAGAGCTAGGTACCAGGGGCCACTTCCGACGGTGGGAGAGACAACCAAGTCTCACTGGACAGCTACCGCCCGCCTCAAACTGGGCAGCCCCCAGTCAAATAGGTGCTATCCCGTCATGGCCTGCCGACTCTACTGGGTACGTGGAGGTTAGAGTACTATTCAACAAGTGGGTGAAAAAGCCCCGCACCAAGAAATACAAAAATTAAAAAGAAGACCCCAGCTCTTCAAATTGCTAGCTGGAATGTCAGAACGATGCGTCCCGGCATCACTGATGACCTGCAGTTAGGGCTGCGGAAATTAACGATTAATCGAGAAATTTTAACGATTAATTTCTTTAACGATTAATCGACCAACCACTTATAAATGTACTGGAAGTCAAAAAGTAAACTATTTCGGCCGATAAATATTAACTAATTTCCGGACGATTACGACAACATTTTGGTTTTAGACTATTGACTGACGTGAAAGTTCAAAATGTTTATAAAGGTTATTGTGTCCATTGAGAGAAATCGTTTGCCTACCATAAGTCTAAGCTTTGTTGTCCGTGTACAAATTTAAAAATAAGAAAAACCCGTAAAAAACCAAGTTTTTGACTATAAATCCTTTATGTACGAGAAGTAAATAAAAGAATGTTCATTATAATACGCAGCGCAAGACCATCCAGAAATACAAAATTGCAGTTGTGTCGTAAAACGTGTTTAATATAATGCGCACCGATCAGGAATAGGTTTATAAAAAGTGTTGTCAGTAAAATACGCACCTTATTGCGCGACAGAAAGGTTGTTCAATATAATACGCACCGCGACGCTCTATCTGAAAAAATAGCATGATACATAGGAATAAATAAAATAATCTAAAAAATCAATAATTTAATTACGGTACATGCGATCGATCTGAAATTTTGATACATTGTTTTTATCATCGGTACGAAACTGCCTGCAAAATTTCAGCTCGCTATCTTGCGAGCAAGTGGGTTAAAAATCGATCAAAAGTTTTGGCGACAAGCAAGCAAGCAAGGTCGGCCGCAGACACCACGAGTTAATATAAAGGATTTAAAAACACTCGTGTGCAAAGCTGCACAATTTTCATTTTTTTGTGCAATATTTTACAAAATTTGCTGCGCGGTGATTTTAAACTCCTGCGTTGCATCGGTAAAATATCCACGCAGCCGCGCTCCTCAAAGGGAACATTGCTACCAAGGTACTAACACTTCACTTACATATCACCTGCAAACCAAACATTTCTACCAAGGTTCTAACATTTCACTTACATATCACCTGCAAACCAAACATCCACTATAGTATCAGAAACTTCAGCTGAGACAATCTAAAGCTATGTGAAAAATTGTTCAGCTCGGCTGGTTATATTGTCAATTACACCCGTTCATCATTTGAACGAAATAATGTCAATACACTTGTCTGTTTGCGTTGTTGGTTAAAAGATGCCATATAAAGCAGACATTCCAGTGTTATTTCGATTTTCGACAAGTACATTTAATAAATGTTACTTATGACACCATAAATCTTAATTTTTGACTTTTATCGAAATTAATTATTAATTAATCGTTAATTTTCTAAAGTTAACGATTAAATTTAAATTAATCGTTAACAACCCTACCTGCAGTCTATAAAAGATATGCGGAAAATAGGAATAATTGATAAAGAGCTCAAGAGACTGAAGTTTGACATCGAATGTCTTCAGGAGACTAGACTCCCAGACAGCGGATCCCTTAAAGAGCCAAATTACACTTTCTTCTGGCAAGGCAGACCTGCAGACGAACCAAGACAGCATGGTGTATGTTTCACAGTTAAGAACACCCTCCTACCATCCATTGAACCCCCGTCATGAGGCACAGAGAGGATCATTACTCTAAGACTCAAAACTGCTGTGGGCCCAGCAATCATTCTTAGTGTGTATGGCCCAGCAATCATTCTTAGTGTGTATGGCCCAGCAATCATTCTTAGTGTGTATGGCCCAGCAATCATTCTTAGTGTGTATGGCCCAGCAATCATTCTTAGTGTGTATGGCCCAGCAATCATTCTTAGTGTGTATGGCCTAGCAATCATTCTTAGTGTGTATGGCCCAGCAATCATTCTTAGTGTGTATGGCCCAGCAATCATTCTTAGTGCTAATGCCCAAAATCACTGTTCAACCCTGGAAGAGAACGACGAATTCTATGGAGCAATAACCAGGACCCACAAGGACGAGGCAATCTATCTCCTAGGAGATTTCAATGCTATGGTGGGAAGCGACCACGAAGCCTGGCCCATATGCATTGGTCTCTTTGGAAGGGGAAAGATAAATGAGAATGGACAGAGGCTGCTGGAGCTGTGCTGCTCACGAGGCTTGTGTGTGTCCAACACTTTCTTCAAGTGCAAGGGTATACACCAAATATCTTGGAGATACCCTCGATCGCGCCAATGGCACCAGCTGGAACTCATCATCACCAGGCGTGCACAACTGGCTAGCGTCCTACTCACCCGTAGCTATCGCAGCGCCGATTGCGACACGGATCACTCACTAGTGGCCAGCAAGGTACGATTAATGAGGGGAAAAACTCGTACCACACCAAGAAAAAGGGATATCCACGCATCAACACCTTCTGCATGAAAGACCCTGTGAAAACGCAGCTGTTCACTGACAGAGTGCCTGAATGTCTCTCAAAGATGTCCCCATACGTTACCATTGACTCCAAATGGAGCTGATGGAGGACTTTTCAACACTACCCGCATCCGAGCATAAATCAAAACGACAGATATCCTGATTCAAGAGCCACTCTTTGCGGATGATACGGCACTAACAGCACACACAGAAACTTGTTTGCAACAACTCGTGTCAAGCTTCTCCAAAGCCTGCAAAGAATTTGGTTTGCAAATCAGCTTGAAAAAGACAAACATAATGGCCCAAGACACACGTTTTCCTCCTACCATCAATATAGACAATGAAAACTTGAAGGTTGTGGACAGGTTCACCTACTTGAGGTCCAAGGTCTACAATACACTGTCTATCGAGGACGAAATAAACAGTAGAATTGGCAAGGCAGCTGGCACAATGGCTAAATTAAATAATCGGGTCTGGAAAAAATCAAGCTAACGGAGAAAACCAAACTGTGTGTCTATCGAGCCTGCGTCATCAGTATGCTGCGTCGTATCCTTGGCAATAAATGTTGAGAAAAATTGCCAAATAAGAAGTCCTGATGTTAGCCAATATCCAAAGCATGTTCTCAATCCTTAGTGAAAGACGCCTGAGATGGCAAGGACATGTGAAAAGAATGAGCCCTGGCCGCATCCCAAGGACCACCTATATCAACTGTGGCCAAACTGCGGTTCTTCTGTGTTCACTTTGCGGCTCGCGAACAATTGATCAAATTAAAAAGGAGCGATTGGTTTTGAGGTGGTTGATGATGTAAACTGTTAAATTTCTTGTTCCCACTTCGATAAAAATCCACAAAATATGGCAATGAGCTGCAGGAAACGAAAATATAAAGAAGAAAATAGAAGCTTTCTAACAAAATGGGAAGAGGATTTTGAATTTATTGATAAAGAAGGTTTGCTGGTCCTTGTGCAAAGTTAAAAAAAACTTGAGTGAAAAGTTGCACAACATCCATTTTCTGTGCAATATTTTACAAAATTTTGCTGCGTGGTAATTCTAAACTGCTGCGTGGCATCGGTCAGATATATACGCAGCCGCGCAGCTTAAAGGGAACATTGGTGGGAACGTGAGTAATAATGTCACAATTTGGCTCTCAAAATTTTTGAATATTAATAAAATAGCTCTCAGTTACTACAGATCTGACCACCCCTGTCCTATATGAAGAACTGGCATCGGGAAAGAGGAAGACAAGTCGCCCACGTCTGCGATTTAAAGATGTCTGCCAAAGGGACATGAAAGCAGCCAGAATACGCACAATGATCTCAATTTACAGTTTTCCAAAAAGTTTAATTAAAGTGGGACTAATCTAAAAATAGAACCAATAGGAACTATTTCATAATGTACCCTAGAAAAAAGACAGTATACCGTGCACAAATATGAAATCAGCTAATAAATGATAAACAGAAATTTCCTTGATCAAAGCCATTAAACTTATTTAAATTAAATTTTAAGATAGTGTGAGATATTCCGGAATTTTGGAGAACAAATGCTTGGTATTTTTGATGACTTTAAAGAGGTTAAAGATTTGTGAGAGGACACGTATACGTTATTAGAACTCTTTATCCTGTGTCATAATCAGCGTATATAAGAAAACTACACTGGAATTTTAAAGTGCTTCTGGAATGTCTGTCCTATTTCATCTCAAAGACGTCACTAGGGTTGGTGTCACCGAGTGCGGTATGTCATGGTGTCACCGAGTGCGGTATGTCATGGTGTCACCGAGTGCGGTATGTCATGGTGTCACCGAGTGCGGTATGTCATGGTGTCACCGAGTGCGGTATGTCATGGTGTCACCGAGTGCGGTATGTCATGGTGTCACCGAGTGCGGTATGTCATGGTGTCACCGAGTGCGGTATGTCATGGTGTCACCGAGTGCGGTATGTCATGGTGTCACCGAGTGCGGTATGTCATGGTGTCACCGAGTGCGGTATGTCATGGTGTCACCGAGTGCAGTATGTCATGGTGTCAGCCCCTCACGACATACTCCATTGACCTCATACGATACTGCCAATGCCAAATAACGGAAAATTACATTTTTACAATTTCAGATCGATCGAATGTACCGTAATTAAGTTAATGCATTTTTAGTTTATCTATATAAAACTATATGTAGAATTCGCTATTGTTTACATTTTACGGGTCACTTGACATCACGCCAGCCATCGGTGAACACATCTCGTGTTTTAACCAGGTGTACCGGCGGGCTTTTTAAAAAACATTTTACGTGTCACGCTGAGCTCGCTCCAGCGATCGGTGACCAGACCTTTCCCCTTCCTCCCCCCCCCCGGGTTAAAAGCAAAGGGGAGTTAAGACAGATTCAGTCTGTAAATATTTGTTGCGTTTGAACATAATCAATACTTTTAGTTATGTCTCATATATAAGGGATTTATAGTCAAAAACTTTGTTTTTAAATCCCTTACATTAACTTCACAGCCGTCTCTCTCTGTCTTGGGCGGGTGGAAAAACAAAAGTAAAAAATGACCCACTTCCCGTGAAGCCATCGAGCTGAAATTTGGCACATGGACCCGTGTCACCTAACAATGCATCGTATCAATTTTCAGATCGATCGAACGTACCGTAATTATATTAATGCATTTTTAGTGTATCTATATACGACATATGTAATTCAATTTTACGGTTTGTTATATTTTTTTTCACGTGACAGTTCAGTTCGCGCGTTGACGCCACATGGTCGATGTACCGGCGTGCTTTTGTTTACATTTTACGTGTCACGCTGAGCTCGGTCTAGCGATTGGTGACCAGACCTTTCCCCTCTCCCACCGCCCCCCGGGGGTTATAAAGCAAAGGGGAGTTAAGACAGATTCAGTCTGTAAATATTTGTCGTGTTTGAACATGATCAATACTGTTAGTTATGTCTCATATATAAGGGATGAATAGCCAAAAACTTTGTTTTTACGTGTTTGTTTTATTAAATACCTTATATTAACTTCACAGCCGTCTCTCTCTGTCTCTCTGTCTTGGGCGGGAGGAAAAACTAAAGTCAAAATTACCCACTTGCCGTGAAGCCATCGAGCTGAAATTTGTCACTTGGACCCTAGTCACCTAACAATGAATCGTATTAAAATTTCAGATCGATCAAACGTACCGTAATTAAAGTAATGCATTTTTAGCTTATCTATATAAGACGTATGAAATTCAATTTTACGTTGTTGTTTTTTTCACGTGACAGTTCAGTTCGCGCGTTGATGCCACATGGTCGATGTACCGGCGTGCTTTTGTTTACATTTAACATGTCACGCTGAGCTCGGTCCAGCGATCGGTGACCAGACATTTCCCCTCTCCCAGCCCCCCCCCCGGGGGGTTATAAAGCCAAGAGGAGTTAATCCAGATTCAGCCTGTAAATGTTTGTCGCGTTTGAACATAATCAATACTTTTAGTGATGTCTCATATATAAAGGATTTATAATCAAAAACTTTGTTTTTACGGGTATTTTTTATTCTGATATATTTTACTTACATTAAGTTAAGATATCTTCCTAAATTCAGTTTTAACAGCTATAGATGCTGTGTCATGTTAAGGCTGGTACTGGATATGAATTTGGTGTGTAGTAGTCAGCATTAGTTCCTTGTATCCGGTTCAGCACCATTCTCACCCCTCTCCCCCAGATGCCTATTACACTAAAATAAGGAGATGTTGTCTCTTCCATTCTAACTTTCATAAAATAAAAACTCACTTAGACAATGACATGACAGTGTACCAGGTTTCAAAGACAAAACCAGGGACAAGGCTCTTTGAATACTTTAATATCTAGTTCACATCCTAAATGTAAGTGGACACCTGTTATCCTGAAATGTATCTGCTAAATATATGTAGAATATATGTGACCGTAAATATGCAATTTTTTTACCATGCTTCATACGTTCGTAGCTCTTGAAAGATTTGGTAACCTATAGCTGCCATATTTCTTACATCTTACTATTATCTCCCGAAAAAGATATT
This sequence comes from Ampullaceana balthica, assembly GCA_944989445.1. Taxonomy (NCBI): domain Eukaryota; kingdom Metazoa; phylum Mollusca; class Gastropoda; family Lymnaeidae; genus Ampullaceana; species Ampullaceana balthica. The sequence goes on from CALYLW010000986.1 coordinate 7,275, forward strand.
TTATGACTTTAAAAGACCGTCGAAAAATGAAGCAGCTAAAATATGTAGTTGGCCTAATCTAATACACTTTGTACTTTAGATAAATGAAGCAGCTAAAATAGGTAGTTGGCTCAATTTAATACAACTTTTACTTCAGATAAATAACACCACTAAAACGGACTACTGATTCCGCCCTATACACATGGCACCAAGGTTAACACGATTCAGTCTTCAGGCGATGGTACGTTCTAGGTCCCAGAAAAAGTTGGTGTGACGTCAAAGGCAACAGGTAGATGAAGGTGTTGGAATTGAAGAAGAAGATGACGCGAAGCCGTGTTGTACGGGTCATGACGTCATGCCGTGTTAGACAGGTAATAACTCGATAGCGTGAGAGACAGGTATAAGACTGAGATATTGGATCGCTGCTAGCGTTCTGATGATGTTTCTTGAACTTGTGGGTTAATAATGAATAGACACAAAGAGTCATGAACATTCACAAGAAAATAGCAGTTTACAAGGCTGACATACTCTCTACTCCACAAGTTTGACACGATAATACCATAAAACATCAAGAAAAATATCCTTATCCCCAGCCGTTCTTCTCCTTACATTCTCATCAGAACTGCAAAGTCTTCTTAGTCCTTAGATGGAAGAGGAATTTAATTGTTACATAACATAGGATGGGACTGTGCATCACATAGAAAGCTATATGAAATCTTACCATCCACACTATGCAAGTTACGCCTATGGGGCCTTGAAGTAATGGAAAAGTAAAAGTATGTAAGTACAAGTATGTAAGTACAAGTATGTAAGTACAAGTATGTAAGTACAAGTATGTAAGTACAAGTATGTAAGTACAAGTATGTAATATGTCAACATCCTGAAAGTCCAGCCCTTATATTCTTGAAACTTTCTCAAAGTTATTTGAAATCTCAAAAAATTCCTCATCGTTTTGGCGTAACTTTAGATTGACTGACGGGGCCAACTCCCCCCCCCCTCGAAAAAAACATCAAATGAGGCTTTAGTGATAATGATGACATCATTCCCCCCTCCGTCTCCCATTATACTACTCTAATGATGTTCCTGTTGTTTATGTCAACCGAGACAACCCTTGTCTCCTGACACCAACCCCCGCCCCCCCCCCAATACAATGACACCAACCCCTGCCCCCCAACACAATGACACCAACCCCTGCCCCCCCTAAATCCCCTGCCCCCCCCAATACAATGACACCAACCCCTGCCCCCCCCCCAATACAATGACACCAACCACCACCCCCCCCATACAATGCCACCAACCCCTGCCCCCCCCCAACACAATGACATCCTCTCAGAGTTCCGACCCGAAACAACAACAACAGTAACATCACCTCCGAGATGTTAATTGGAAATGAAATGAAGTAATAACACGAGGCTTTTATCTCCTTGTAGCACGCCAGGACCAGACTTGGAGGGAAGACAAGCGAGCGACTGACGACGACGAGGTGAGATGAGGGGAGAAGAGAAATAAAATAGGAAACCAAAGTTAAAAAACGGAAGAAACAAAAAACATCGCTGTAATGAAAGCCGGTGGCGTGAAAAGTTGTGTTGGCTCGCGGGAGGGGAGGGGGGAGTCCGTCTGGGTTTGAAACCTCGCTCGCGTCTTGGCGGCATGCTGTATATTGTGTTGGTTTTGACTTGCTAGGTTTTTACATCGCACATTGTTGAATTCCTTACATTGGTATATACTGTGTTTGTGCTACACCTACCTAACTCACTGCAAGCTATTTAACCCCATTTCTTTGCTTGTTGCCACCACAAGGTATGTCTCTATGTTTGCATGTCAAAATTTTACTTACATATCTTTTTTTACAAATATAAATATAACCATTTATTTAACCTTTTCATTTCTTACCATCCTATACTTGAAACCTTCCCTTTAACACATGGGTGTTCAATTCCCCTAAATTAACAATGTTTAAATGTTCTAGTTCTGTGTTACAACGTTGATCTATAAACACGCAATCGTTGTGCATGATATCGATTGACGCAGTGAGCATCGCAGAGTTAAAGGTTGCCTTGAGATTTGATGGAAGATTTTAGGCATGGAAAAAAATTAATAGGTCAACGGCGATCTGCCTGTAAACAATGAATAACAAAACATCGCTAATGACCCCATACAAGGGTAACCTTGTGGGGCTGTCAATTGTTTCAACACTGCTGCCATAGTGCACACCTCATTAAACATTACTTTTTTTTTAGACTCGTGACTTACAGAACGAACGTAGCCTGGGTATAACAAATTGGGCTTCCATTCTAGCTACACGTGCGTTTCTCTGTAGGTCAAAGTTCATTAGAAACTATGTAGCACAATAACCCCGATGTCACGTGTATTGACCTACACGATCTTTTAAAAATTTTTTTTATCTGTACTCTTAAGTTAGTTTCACATAATTCTACAACAGTTGTTTCAATTGACAATATTATAATTATAATAATTACTATTTTAAAGTATTTTGCATTTTAACAAAAATTACGTCCCTTCTTGCTTATCTTTCCTTGCATCAGTTTGGTAGCTTGATTTCCCCCTTCCTTCCCCCACCTCACTTTTTTTTCAAACCCTCCAACCTTCGCTTAGTTCTCGCAACCTCAAACAATCACCTCCACCACTGTAATCACGCGCTCACCTACGTTCAACAACACAGTTCTGGTGAGGTGTTCATGGCTCAGTAGTCCATTGGGCCACGTCTGGCTCTCACGATATCTCGTGGCACGCAGTGCAAATATTCCGGCAGGTTATGAGAATTATTACAAGACATGCTGGGGCGAATTGCCAAAACAGACTCAAGACATGCTGGGCCTATTTGCCAGTAACAGACTCGTCATGGAATGTATCTTTTCCGGGAGACGTTCTTCATATTCAATACAAATCTTTGAAAGCTCTGATTTTTTTTTAAATATATTTTTTTCCGAATAACGGATTTCTATGGGTGTATGTAGGAGTGTGGTGTCAGGAGGGGTAGATGTGTCGGTGAATCACGTGTCGCTCCAGTTTGTGTCTGAGGTAAGACATCACTCACGTGAACCATTGTGCAGTGTTGGTCTTGGTTACAGTTTCGTGAATTTGTGTTTTTCAGGGCTAAAGATATGTTGGTCTTTGTTATAGTTTGATGAATGTGAGGGCTTTCAGGACTAACGAAATGTTGGGCTTGGTTACAGTTTGATGAATGTGAGGGCTTTCAGGGCTAACGAAATGTTGGTCTTTGTTATAGTTTGATGAATGTGAGGGCTATCAGGACTAACGAAATGTTGGTCTTGGTTACAGTTTGATGAATGTGAGGGCTTTCAGGACTAACGAAATGTTGGTCTTGGTTACAGTTTGATGGATGTGAGGGCTTTCAGCGCTAACGAAATGTTGGGCTTGGTTATAGTTTGATGAATGTGAGGGCTTTCAGGACTAACGAAATGTTGGTCTTGGTTATAGTTTGATGAATGTGAGGGCTTTCAGGGCTAACGAAATGTTGGTCTTGGTTATAGTTTGATGAATGTGAGGGCTTTCAGCGCTAACGAAATGTTGGTCTTATTTATAGTTTGATGAATGTGAGGGCTTTCAGGACTAACGAAATGTTGGTCTTGGTTATAGTTTGATGAATGTGAGGGCTTTCAGGGCTAACGAAATGTTGGTCTTGGTTATAGTTTGATGAATGTGAGGGCTTTCAGGACTAACGAAATGTTGGTCTTGGTTATAGTTTGATGAATGTGAGGGCTTTCAGAGCTAACGACATGTTGGTCTTGGTTATAGTTTGATGAATGTGAGGGCTTTCAGGGCTAACGAAATGTTGGTCTTGGTTATAGTTTGATGAATGTGAGGGCTTTCAGGACTAACGAAATGTTGGGCTTGGTTATAGTTTGATGAATGTGAGGGCTTTCAGGGCTAACGACATGTTGGTCTTGGTTACAGTTTGATGGATGTGAGGGCTTTCAGGACTAACGAAATGTTGGTCTTGGTTATAGTTTGATGAATGTGAGGGCTTTCAGAGCTAACGACATGTTGGTCTTGGTTATAGTTTGATGAATGTGAGGGCTTTCAGGACTAACGAAATGTTGGTCTTGGTTACAGTTTGATGAATGTGAGGGCTTTCAGGACTAACGAAATGTTGGTCTTGGTTATAGTTTGATGGATGTGAGGGCTTTCAGAGCTAACGACATGTTGGTCTTATTTATAGTTTGATGAATGTGAGGGCTTTCAGAGCTAGCGACATGTTGGTCTTATTTATAGTTTGATGAATGTGAGGGCTTTCAGAGCTAACGACATGTTGGTCTTGGTTACACATTTTTAAAAGGCAAAAACATACACAAATAACGGAACTGAAGGGAGGAAGAAAAAAAATTACAAATTTTTTTTAAAATGCAGATCAAAAATCACTGCACTTACATTTCTTTTCTTCTCTTCAACCATTCATTTGAAAGCAACATTGCTCCAATGATATTTATCTTCGCATGCACGAAAGCGGCGTCGAATGTGATGTGAGAAACATCTGCTTCTGGTTGATGTGTTGGCGATAACATGTGTTTTGTGTCAAACTATTACATTCATAACATCATCTTGTCTAGTGCACGTCTATTCGCCATACTGAACCAATAACTGCCAATGCGTGTTTACATTTATGATGCACACAGACATTAGAAGAATATCCCCCCCCCCAGTGATGTGTGTAAAAACAATTCCCAACACTATCAAAATACAAGGATGTGCTCTCAGTTAGTACAACATAAATACACACATGTCACATCGGTCCAGGATTTATACGTACACAATAATACACATGAACAAGGCAAAACAGAAAGTTAATCTCTGAGAGACAAGCGATCATTTACCTGACTTCTCGGGGGTATTATTTTAACCAGCGCAACGCTCTTTTTGTCAATCTGGTTCGTTTACTTATACGTTTTGTAATGTCTTTTTTTCTTGTTTTTTTCAATATGACTTTTATATTATTCTCTCAGCCAAATTGGTTTTAAAAATAAGGAAATAATTCAATTTATATATTTGATGAGGCTCTCATTATAATTTTTTTTATATTTGTACTTCACAATTTATGTAAAAAATGTACAAGCCTTAATGGATTGTTGATTAATTCTGTAGGAAATCTCTGTTATATTCCCCACTATCTCACGTATTTCCTAAGACATTGCCTCCTTCCCCTCCCCCTCTCCAGAATTGATTTCAAACACATAATCAGCTCTGCTAAGCCAACCACATTTATTCACCCATGACGTCATCATACACAAAGTGAAACCTCCAAACAAAAATCTTTGCGAAAAATAATTTCATCTATAGCCTGATTGGACTTCCTTCCCTTTAACCCAAACTATTTTCCAGACGCTTTGCTTTTTTAATGGCGAAAATTTTTAAAGCACACGGTTGCATAAATCTCTACTTTGTCATCATAAACAATCTGCTATCTCACTCTCCCCATGGCAAACTCATTTCACCTTAAACTCAAGAATTTTTTGGGGGGTTTGCTTTTTTTTTAAATCTCACAAATTATGAAAAGAAATGTTTCACTCAGTCTAATTTTATCCCAGCTGTCTCTCAATAGTAATGGAATATTCATTGCCAGGATATTTGCGTTATCCCAGCTGTCTCTCAATATTAATGGAATATTCATTGCCAGGATATTTGCGTTATCCCAGCTGTCTCTCAATATTAATGGAATATTCATTGCCAGGATATTTGCGTTATCCCAGCTGTCTCTCAATATTAATGGAATATTCATTGCCAGGATATTTGCGTTATCCCAGCTGTCTCTCAATATTAATGGAATATTCATTGCCAGGATATTTGCGTTATCCCAGCTGTCTCTCAATATTAATGGAATATTCATTGCCAGGATATTTGCGTTATCCCAGCTGTCTCTCAATAGTAATGGAATATTCATTGCCAGGATATTTGCGTTATCCCAGCTGTCTCTCAATATTAATGGAATATTCATTGCCAGGATATTTGCGTTATCCCAGCTGTCTCTCAATAGTAATGGAATATTCATTGCCAGGATATTTGCGTTATCCCAGCTGTCTCTCAATATTAATGGAATATTCATTGCCAGGATATTTGCGTTATCCCAGCTGTCTCTAAATATTAATGGAATATTCATTGCCAGGATATTTGCGTTATCCCAGCTGTCTCTCAATATTAATGGAATATTCATTGCCAGGATATTTGCGTTATCCCAGCTGTCTCTCAATATTAATGGAATATTCATTGCCAGGATATTTGCGTTATCCCAGCTGTCTCTCAATAGTGATGGAATATTCATTGCCAGGATATTTGCGTTATCCCAGCTGTCTCTCAATATTAGTGGAATATTCATTGACAGGATATTTGCGATATCCCAGCTTTCTCTCAATAGTAATGGAATATTCATTGCCAGGATATTTGCGTTATCCCAGCTGTCTCTCAATAGTAATGGAATATTCATTGCCAGGATATTTGCGTTATCCCAGCTGTCTCTCAATAGTAATGGAATATTCATTGCCAGGATATTTGCGTTATCCCAGCTGTCTCTCAATATTAATGGAATATTCATTGCCAGGATATTTGCGTTATCCCAGCTGTCTCTCAATATTAATGGAATATTCATTGCCAGGATATTTGCGTTATCCCAGCTGTCTCTCAATATTAATGGAATATTCATTGCCAGGATATTTGCGTTATCCCAGCTGTCTCTCAATATTAATGGAATATTCATTGCCAGGATATTTGCGTTATCCCAGCTGTCTCTCAATAGTAATGGAATATTCATTGCCAGGATATTTGCGTTATCCCAGCTGTCTCTCAATATTAATGGAATATTCATTGCCAGGATATTTGCGTTATCCCAGCTGTCTCTCAATAGTAATGGAATATTCATTGCCAGGATATTTGCGTTATCCCAGCTGTCTCTCAATATTAATGGAATATTCATTGCCAGGATATTTGCGTTATCCCAGCTGTCTCTAAATATTAATGGAATATTCATTGCCAGGATATTTGCGTTATCCCAGCTGTCTCTCAATATTAATGGAATATTCATTGCCAGGATATTTGCGTTATCCCAGCTGTCTCTCAATATTAATGGAATATTCATTGCCAGGATATTTGCGTTATCCCAGCTGTCTCTCAATAGTGATGGAATATTCATTGCCAGGATATTTGCGTTATCCCAGCTGTCTCTCAATATTAGTGGAATATTCATTGACAGGATATTTGCGATATCCCAGCTTTCTCTCAATAGTAATGGAATATTCATTGCCAGGATATTTGCGTTATCCCAGCTGTCTCTCAATAGTAATGGAATATTCATTGCCAGGATATTTGCGTTATCCCAGCTGTCTCTCAATAGTAATGGAATATTCATTGCCAGGATATTTGCGTTATCCCAGCTGTCTCTCAATAGTAATGGAATATTCATTGCCAGGATATTTGCGTTATCCCAGCTGTCTCTCAATAGTAATGGAATATTCATTGCCAGGATATTTGCGTTATCCCAGCTGTCTCTCAATAGTAATGGAATATTCATTGCCAGGATATTTGAGTTATCCCAGCTGTCTCTCAATAGTAATGGAATATTCATTGCCAGGATATTTGCGTTATCCCAGCTGTCTCTCAATATTAATGGAATATTCATTGCCAGGATATTTGCGTTATCCCAGCTGTCTCTCAATATTAATGGAATATTCATTGCCAAGATATTTGCGTTATCCCAGCTGTCTCTCAATATTAATGGAATATTCATTGCCAGGATATTTGCGTTATCCCAGCTGTCTCTCAATATTAATGGAATATTCATTGCCAGGATATTTGCGTTATCCCAGCTGTCTCTCAATAGTAATGGAATATTCATTGCCAGGATATTTGCGTTGTTTAAAATGTGCTTTATCTGATTTTTATTTAAGCAAAGATATCGGTAGATTCGAAGCAATATTGAGACTTTAAGAACTGCACTTGTTAACTTTTAAAATTATATGGGTATGCAATATTTGAGTTGTTCTATTTAACTCATATAATGCTCCTTTGTTTAACGAGACACTGGAAGGAAATTTACTTGTTAATTATATTTTTTTTTCAAATATTATTTTAATCATATCTTTTTAAAAATTATTTAAGTTATTTATTTTATTATTTTATTGTATTTATTTATCTATTTATTTATTTATCTATTCATTTATTTATTTACTTATTAATTCCTGAAGATTGTTGATCACGTGTAATGTTGTGTAAAACGTCTGTTGTTAAATTGGTTTGAATTCATGCCCGATAGCATCGCTATAGCCAGTAGAACACTTCCACTTCATGTGTGGCCATCTTCGTTACGTGACGGTTCTAAATAACACACAGCAAACACGCATCAGATAAAAAGTATTAGTTTCTCAAGTGCCCCTCAATGGCGTCACAACATATGTGTCAGGGGCGGCACGCCTCTCTTAAACATGAGCGATGGGTCGCCTTGATCAACTGTTGCTGTATTACTTAACATACACACAACTGGAGACTATCTATTGTAAAAAATAATCCTGAAATTTGGAAAAATAGCTTTTCCCCACCGCTTATTACGCCATTGCCCATACCGTAATTAAAGCCTTGGCTTTGGCATGTTCAAAGTACAGCGGTTATTTACCAACCTTAAAGAAACCTCTCATATGATTTGACAGTTAACCCCAAGGCATACAGAGTCGAGAACCCCTGATACAGAAAGTTGATTCAACACACGCCAGCCCTGATCGCACGGCGCGATTGTCTGATCAATAATATTTATTGAGCTTGTGAAAGACACAGGTCTTAGGATGGAGAGAAGGGTTGAGGGGGGAGGGGGGCTAGCAGGGCTGGGAAGGGATATCGGGTATCTACTCATTTGTTGACAGTTTTGAAGACAGGGTGGGGGGTCAGTGTGGGGGTCAGGGTGGGGGTCAGTGTATATATCGTTAGCCATAGGATGCATCCCCCCTCCTGACCAGACGTGGTTTAGGACAATAGGTCGACCAGGTCAGGTTTAGAACATAAGTGTGTACGGATATGCTGTATAACGTTCTAGTAGCTGTTACCTGTATCTTCAGGCCAGGTAGGTATCATTACGCTAGGTGTGCTGAACAATGGGAGGGAGGGGACAGTGATGTAGGCCAATGTTGTGTATGGGGTGTTATTGAACTATGATGTGTCTTTGATGGTTATGATGGTAGTGGTGGTAAAAGTGAGCCAAGTAATGAGAGTGAGCCAAGTAATGAGAGTGAGCCATGTAATAAGATTGAGCCTAGTAATGAGAGTGAGACAAATAATGAGAGTGAGCCAAATAATGAGAGTGAGCCATGTAATAAGATTGAGCCTAGTAATGAGAGTGAGACAAGTAATGAGAGTGAGCCAAGTAATGAGAGTGAGCCATGTAATAAGATTGAGCCTAGTAATAAGAGTGAGCCATGTAATAAGATTGAGCCTAGTAATGAGAGTGAGACAAATAATGAGAGTGAGCCAAATAATGAGAGTGAGCCATGTAATAAGATTGAGCCTAGTAATGAGAGTGAGACAAATAATGAGAGTGAGCCAAATAATGAGAGTGAGCCATGTAATAAGATTGAGCCTAGTAATGAGAGTGAGCCATGTAATAAGATTGAGCCTAGTAATGAGAGTGAGACAAGTAATGAGAGTGAGCCAAGTAATGAGAGTGAGCCATGGAATAAGATTGAGCCTAGTAATGAGAGTGAGACAAGTAATGAGAGTGAGCCAAGTAATGAGAGTGAGCCAAGAAATAAGAGTGAGCCAAGTAATGAGAGTGAGCCAAGTAATGAGAGTGAGCCAAGAAATAAGAGTGAGCCAAGTAATGAGAGTGAGCCAAGTAATGAGAGTGGGCCGAGTAATGAGAGAGATGCTAATTTATTTACTTTCAAAGCGGCTGTGAGAAATCATTTTGTTCTGGTATTAAATACCAAGAGGGCAATAAGTGACCTCCCTTAAACAGAAAACAAATTCCGACTTGCTGTCATTTAAAAAAAATTTCCATGCGGCGCAAAAATGGCTTTTACTAAGTTTTCCATCAACCCTAGAGCTGATTGCGAATAGGGCTTCAATCTTTTAGTAACTAAATAGGATCTCAAGGCCATATTAAAATAGCTACCCCCCCCCACAACATAATCCAACAACGTAATCCCTTTTTACTGAATTTCTGTCTCTAAAGGTCGGGTATTACTACAAGCCCAACGGGTTAAAAATAATGCACTAAAAACAAACGAGTCCGGTCAGCTGCTGGTAATTCTGTACCGTAAACACATAAGTCGGTCGCTGTGTTGGATAACTTGACTGGGAAAAGCCACATATTAATGGGCAGCTAATAGATGTGAAGATATTCAACAATAAAGCAAAAACATTTCAAGTAAGTCTACCTACCAGAGGGAACATCAAGATTTGTGTGCGTACAACAAGAAATGTAAGGAGAGGTGGGGGCGAGGGGGATATCTCAAATCATTTTTACTTCCGTCTCTCTCAGGCATGTGATCTTGTTGTGACGTAAACGTTTCGCCGTCCAGCAACCGTCATGCACCACTTCTTGACCAAACCCATTCTCTCAAAGCCAAACAAAAAATTCTCTAACTTTGTTATTACCTGTGTATTGGAATGTAAAACTGGATGGACACACGACTTGTGGGATCAAAACAATAAATGTGAAGCTTTATTAACAGATAAATACATTTATGGTTTTAGTCACACACATCGTTTGTGTATATTGTCAATTATTTGAAAGTTTTATCGCAGTCCAATTATCGAAGTCCAATTATCGCAGTACAATTATCGCAGTACAATTATCGCAGTACAATTATCGCAGTACAATTATCGCAGTACAATTATCGCAGTCCAATTCTGTATTGAAATATGAAGTTAAAGCAAATTTTAAACTTTCCTGTAAATTAAATAAAACTGGTAAAAAATGTTTTTGAAATTATGAAATTTTCTTAGGGATAATGGTACGGCATCTTTCTGTTTGTTTGCAATTAAAAGTTTACTAAATTATATTTCAAGAGCATGTAACCCACAAATTGATGAAAACCTTCCTCTCTGACACAAGAGTATCAATACTGATAATTCAAATTAAGTTTGAAGTCGGTCAAATATTTTGGCGTTCATTTTTCTAATAATACTAAAAAATTATTTTTTATAGCATAACATCCGCTAAAAAAAGCTAAAATAACATGTCTGAAATAAAAAAAGATAAAATTCGGATGTTTATATTTGAAAATATGCGCCTCACTTCTGATGCTTGGAACGTTATCTTTTCGATTAAACACAATTTTTTTATATGCATCTTACATCAAATGTTATCTTAATGTACATTCGTGTTGGCAGAAAATGATGAGAAATTTCCGCTACTGATGAAATGGAATGTATCAGAAGTCTCACGTCAAGTACTTGAAATTCCTTGTCTTGTCTTTTTTAAAGCTGATCTCTTTTCAAAGTGGGAATAATTTTTGATTTTTTAAATCTGATTGATAAACTTAATTTATTTATTTTTTTAAAAATTCAATCTTATTTTTGGAAAGATTTTTTAAAGGCATTAAAAAAAAGACTTTGTGAAATTGAAGACAGTGGATATTTGAGGATATCTCAAGGATGTGGTCAGACTAGAAACATGAGAACTAGACGGTTAGAGAAATCATTTGGTGCAGTGATTATGACAACTAGGAAAATAAACATTAGGGACGTTATCTTCCTATTCTCACCCCCACCCCCAACACCCCCACACCCAACTGTGGAGCTAGTCAATGTGTTTAAACTAGTCACAATGCACCCCGCTATTCCACCTTGAAGTGCCATACGTCATCGTTGTGTTACCACGGCAACCTGTAATTATGTGGAGACAATAACACACCTGTTCTATTCCTGAATCGGAACAAATATCTCTACAAATATCTCTACAAATATCTCTACAAATATCTCTACACATATCTCTACAAATATCTCTACAAATATCTCTACAAATATCTCTACAAATATATCTATACATATCTCTACAAATATCTCTACAAATATCTCTACAAATATCTCTACAAATATCTCTATAAATATCTCTATAAATATCTCTATAAATATCTACAATAATATCACATGCAGACAACAACCCTCCCCCCCCCTCCTCAAATAACAAAATCTGTTTTATTATTTACACAATTCAGTTATGTGGGAACGAATTTATTAAAGGTTTTGCTAAATTGCTTTAATTATTCGGTTATTTAAATATTGAACCAAACCTTTCCAGCAGGAGGAGCTGAAAACTCGGATAGTTTCATGCTATACTTGGCACCTCAGCAGTGATGCCCCTCTTCACTTTAGCTTCCATTAGTCGTGCAGGAAAAAACAACGTTCTGTCCAATCACAGCGAGGCTCATACTTTTTTGGAACGGTTTTAAATTGTTCATGAATCATTCTTAAATGAACTAAATAAAGTGGCGTGCGTGTATGGTAGAGAAAATATAATTAAAAATGTTATTTAAAGTACAATTATATCTTCGCTTAACCGGTCCTTTGTTAGAGGTGTTGAGCAAAAATAAAAAGGTTCGATTTTTACAGGAGAATTCTGAATTAAAATAATTTCATTAAATTAATTAGTTGTATATAGCCCTCGCTTACACCTCAGCTATAGACACCAGCTTGGCAACGAGTCTCCGTGTGCGATCCACTGCTAAAGCACCACCCGCTTCGCTTTCCCCCGACCCCCTGAGTTCCCTGTCGTCAATGAGTTGTCAGTTTGGCTTGTATCATGTAATCAATACTGACGGCAGACGCAGCCATCTTGTCACAGACATAAACGACTATTTGAACTATAAATAGACCTGGCATCCATCTTGACCGCCATCGTTGTCTATTCTTGTATATGTCAGAGTGATCCATCCGTCACGACCAGCTCTCGCCACCACCACCCAGTCAATGCGATAATTACATGTACAGCGTTTCATTCTTTGATTGTTTCTTGTTTTCGGTAAATGACGGAGTGTGTCTGCGGTAATTGACGGAGTGTTATAAAGTGGCCATTTCAATGGCAGAGAATCGAATCAAGCCAGCGATGTACTTTCCATTGTTCACAGTTGATTGATAGACTCCTTTCAACGTTCCATTTTCTGCTCTTAGCAGCAAATAAATATTAACGCACTTTTGTAATTTAAGTCTCCTACATCGGTGTGCATTCGATTTTATAAAAGATCTCCACCCCCACCGCCCCACACTCACATACTCTCACACACACACACAGAGACACACACACACACATACACACACATACTCTCTCACACACACACACACACACACACACACACACACACACACACACATATATATATATATATATATATATATATATATATATATATACTCACACACACACACACCATACCCGGCGTATCAATGCCTGTACAGTTTTCCAGATGTTATAATTATAAATGTGAGGTATGGGACTCATGTACGATTCACTTGATCGACTTGAAGCAAATAGAGCATGTCTAAAAGTTCAGCTTTCTATAAAGGATTTATTGTCCTGATTAATCAATTGCTGAGATGTTTAGTTCTCTTCTTTGACATTGGAGGCTGGTCAGTTTTAAAAACTCTTATCTAACATCAAATTGTCTCGCAATGGTATTTCTTCCAAGAGAGTTGTGTAACCTTTCAAGTTATTGTTACCTTCCAAGTTATTGTTACCTTCCAAGTTATTGTTACCTTTCAAGTTATTGTTACCTTTCAAGTTATTGTTACCTTCCAAGTTATTGTTACCTTTCAAGTTATTGTTATCTTTCAAGTTATTGTTACCTTCTAAGTTATTGTTACCTTCTAAGTCATTCCTCCCACACACACACTCATACATACCCTCATACACATCCTCCCACACACAATGACACCCAACCTCCCACACACTTTCCCCCACACACACACTCGCACACACCCGCTGCAACACACACTCAGACTGCCACACAATCTCTTACTGTTTAAATCGGTGGCCCCCCAGACAGAAGCCCCAAAAATCCGTCATCTATGACAGACATGAAAACGCGATACTTAGAAAAGTCCCTACTTAGTCATGTCCACCAGAGGTTATTTCTCACGTCTGCCTTTAACCCGGCTAGAAGTTGTACAACGACCACTTCCTACGTCACTGGCTAGAAGTTGTACAACGACCACTTCCTACGTCACTGGCTAGAAGTTGTACAACGACCACTGCCTACGTCACTGGCTAGAAGTTGTACAACGACCACTGCCTACGTCACTGGCTAGAAGTTGTACAACGACCACTGCCTACGTCACTGGCTAGAAGTTGTACAACGACCACTGCCTACGTCACTGGCTAGAAGTTGTACAACGACCACTGCCTACGTCACTGGCTAGAAGTTGTATGACGACCACTGCCTACGTCACTGGCTACAAGTTGTAAACCGACCACTGCCTAATTCACTGGCTAAAGACATTAGAAATTGTTTTATTTAAAAAGTAAGATCTTTTAAGAAACATTGTTGTTAATTTCTGTGCACTGGGCAGTTGTATGACGAACAAGGACAGGCTAAAACTCAACACAAGACCAGCACCATCAGAACATTCTCTGTGTTTAATGTGTTCCAACTCTTTAACTATGTCATTGAACACACAACATCAATCATCTGCTCTCTATCAACAGTCAAACCGTCCCTATGTCACGTTCACTGTCTCGCGGCATATCCCTTCACGTTACGTCGGTTTTACCTGTTACGTCATAACTAAAAATGTGTCAATATAATGCGCACCGCATATGTCCCTGACAATTGTTTTAAAGAATTTTTTTAAAGTGTTTAGTCATCCTAAAATATATTTTACTATATACGACTTGCTCATAGATAGTGCAAAGAAAGGGTGGAAAGAACGGACACACACAAAAAAGCACAAAGAAATAAGAACAACGTGAGTGAACGCAAGACGCTTTGTTGGTCTCGAGACATGTACACTGCGGTTGAGCTACAGCTCCCGCCCTGCATCACCCTAGTGAAGGTCATTCGTCATGCTTGCCTTCATGCGTCGTCTTGTGCTTGTCCTAATTTCTTGCGAATTATATAGAGAGATTATATATGTATTTGTCGTGTGTTTCAAGGAATTATCAATCTTAGAAAACTAAAAGAAAATGTCCCACGTTTCCTCACCAATACTATTACTACAAATTTAAATAAGCCTGGCAGAAAGAAGCTATTTTAAATTTAACATTAGATAGTATTGGCTATAATAATAAGTAGTTATTATTAATAATTAAAAATAAATAATTATCATTAATAGTTAGAAAAATGACGAAGACAAACATTCCCTCTCTCCCATCACATGTCATTTGTGTCCACTTCTAAAATTTCTCTCTTTAAAAAAAAATAATTAAATTAAATGTTTTTGGTTCACACAGGCCGCTAGCAGACGTCTGTCCTCCCTGGGTCCGTCCCATGAGCTCAGTTGGACAGACACGTTTTGTTCTCCCAGGCAGTTGCTAAGTTCTAAGATTGTGGTTTAAGGTCCTAAACTAGGATGAGTGTCAGACAGACGTATACTAGTGAATGGCTTTTGAGAAAACTTTCAAGAATAGGGCCCTATCAATGTCAGTCCCACCCCCCACACCCCCCCCCCACTATTTCCCTTCCACCTATGTGAACTTCTTATACTTCTCTCCCCAAGCCAGTTACATATCCTTATTTTTCTACCACGGCTCTGGGAGTGAAAGAGAGGGGGGAGAGAATTTGCATAGCGGGGTTAATTATTGCGGAAGTAACAGGGACAAGAAGAAATAAATGTCTCCCCGTCTCGTCAAGTCAAAACTGGTTTATTTCACAGCTTGTGGGTGACAAGACTGTGCTATCTCGCCCTGTAGCCCATGTGCGCATGCGTAAAGCCCGCCAGTTCCTCATGATTCCCTGTCACTGTCTCACCTGCTGATGTTGATTCTCTCACGGGAGAAACTGATCAAGCTTGGACGCGCTATACCAAATAACTTCCACCACACTTACATTACTTTGAAAATTTATTTAAGGCATAATGTTTTATTGTAAATTGTCTTAATGGACGTAACACAAAGTAGTTAAGAAGTGCGTCTATGACTCACTTCTATCTTAAGTAGTTAAGAAGTGCGTCTATGACTCACTTCTATCTTAAGTAGTTAAGAAGTGCGTCTATGACTCACTTTTATCTTAAGTAGTTAAGAAGTGCGTCTATGACTCATTTCTATCTTAAGTAGTTAAGAAGCGCGTCTATGACTCACTTCTATCTTAAGTAGTTAAGAAGTGCGTCTATGACTCACTTCTATCTTAAGCCTGTGTCTCACCCAAGGGCGTACCCATCTGGTAGGCAGGGGCAGTTTTGACCCGAGGGACACATTTTTATTAGTTTATGAAGAAGAGTTATTTTTTTTAAATATATGGTCAGTAAACCAACCATCTTGCAGTATCTATGGTGCCTATAAGTCTTGCTACGCACTTGACCTCAGTGACGTCAGCCCAATTTATTTTTTATTTTTTTTATTTTTTATTTTTTTTTGATGTTCTGCAACCTTCCGTCACCCCTCCCCCTCATAAACCTACGAGTCAACTCTATCTCCACCGAGACACTACCGTTACAGAAGCCGTACCTACGAGGGCTGTTGAGTCAAAATACGTACGTTCCTCTATCTACTAGTTACTAGTGTCTTTGTCTTCTTATCGTTTTGGTTTTATGTGCTGTGGGGCTGTGAGGCTTCATTATGAACGGATATCAGAAAAATTAAAAATGATGATTATTATTATTAATAGTAGTAGAAGGTAGTAGTAGAAGGTAGTAGTAGAAGGTAGTAGTAGAACTACTCAGCGGCGTAGGGTGGGTATTTGCCGCCCGGGGCATAACCCATCTTTGCCGCCCCCTCCCCCGGAAAAAAATATGTTGATGGTATTAAGAAGAGACATTTTTTATTAGAAAGTAATAAGGAAACTTTAGTCTACATGTTTATGTTAGAATAAATAGAAGAGCTTTCATTTCTTGATTAAAATTGAAGTTTTCTTCTTTCCCTCGTGGCACAATCTTTGATATATCAATATTGTTAGCAATACGATACTCAAAAGCCAAAATAGCTGTAGATTTAATTTGTCAATCTTAGTGTATTCATTATTGATTGTAATCAAGTCTTCTTTAACTTAATTTTAGAGAAGCTTTTCTCATAGCTGGCATTTAAAGTCCTGTAGATTAGCTGGTGTACGAAAATCATATCTGTTTTTTTTCTCCCGAATTCTGTAACTACCAAAACATCAGAGTTTCTCCTGTAATCTCATCTTATGAAGAATACAAATTTATTTTCAACAGCTTGTCTACATAACATGACTACATATTCCCTTTGATCTCCAATAATTTGCTTTCTCATTCTTTGACTGGAAGGTTCAATTAAAATGATAACGTTCCATATGAAAGTTTAGCAAACGCCCCAGCGTCCTTTAAGTATTCCATTAGTTTCTCTGTAAGTAACCTCTACAAAGCATTCTAAGCACTATAATTTTGGGCCACATTGTCTTCATAAAGTACGTTTCCAGATAGTACATAATTTCAAACGTAAAATAAAATAGAAAAGATAGGATATTTCAATTTGAATAGCGAAGAACATGTATCTATTCGCGTGTTTAGTCCTTCTTCTGCCTCAGTCAGTTTTTCAATAGCTTTCAAATTATCATCAAAATGTGTCCATGTTATCTTCACTATTTTGTATCATGATGTATGTTAAGTGCCTTGCCTGTAGCAGCAATTATATTTTTCTAATGGCCTGTGGGTATGGAAAAGAATGCGTAACTCCGTTTCAGCGTACAAAAAATAGTTGGAAAGTTTGTTTAAGTTGGAGCAGCATTTAAGGAAACCAGGTTTAAGGAACTGTTTGAGTGAGATTTGATATTGAGGTTTATGTCTTTGAGTTTCTTGAACTCCCGTATATTTATATCAATTAACTCCACAGTTGATATTGAGGTTTATCTCTTTGACTTTCTTGAACTCCCGTATATTTATATCAATTAATTCAACATTTGATATTGAGGTTTATGTCTTTGTGTTTCTTGAACTCCCGTATATTTATATTAATTCAACATTTGTTGTTGAAATTTTAAAAGTTGTCGGAATTTAACGGATACAGCAATTTTCGCTTTTACATGACGTGCGGGTGAAAATTTTGAATCAGTTTTAAGTACCAGCATATCAGTGTCATGTTTTATGTTGCTTGAACCCCTTGTTTTCAGGTCAGTGACATTAGTATCAGAAGGCTTTAGATTTATTAAGGAGTTTTAAGTTTTGGCATTCAAACGTTCACGTATTGTCATATGGGTTCTTATTTATTTTTTAACATTTTCCTTGGCTTCTCTTTTATTTTATTTAACTTAATTTAACTCTTTTTTTCACTTTTACAAGCTAATTAATAATAAGGAATTTGCCGCACCCACAAAAAGTGCCGCCCTGAGCATTTGATTGGCTCATGTTTTAATTTGATAGGGTCCAGAAATGTTCGCTTTTAATACAGGAATGGCTTTCAAATTTGAACAATCAATTAAGTTACCAGCAGATCAGTGTCACGTTCTCATACTAATTAAGTCTTTTGGTTATTCAGTTCAGTAGCATATTTATCAGAATAATTTATATCTAATATGGAGTTTGAAGTTTTGGCAGTAGAAAGGTTTATAAGTTTACGTCAACTCGTTTGTTAATTGTCTGATTTATTATGTTATTATTTTTTTAAAAAAATTTTTTTAAATTTTTTTTTGTGTGATAAAAATGTCCAATTTTTTTTTCTTCTTAGAATTAAATTAACAACGAGGAATTTGCCGCCCATAAAAAATTGACGCCCGGGGCATTTGGCCCCTTGCCCCCCCCCCTCTCTCAACGCCACTGAAACTACCACCACTACTACTACTCCTATTACTACTACTGCTACTGTTATTATTATTACTTTATTATTATTCGAATTATTATTATTGGTTTCGTATGTATTATACTTCGATTTATTTTTAATATTTATGATACACCTATCCTAGTATGATTTTATTATATATTTTTTTATAATCTAAATTTTCCTAAGTACCCCGCGTTGTTAAAACCAGTGTCTGACGATCTAAACTTAAAAAAAAATCTGAAGTCTGAGTGCTGTGAAAGATCTTTGCTCCAGTTCAAGTCTATTGCGTGCATTCACACCTCCTTCATTCTAAACAACCGCCAACGCTCTACATTTTTTTTACGACCTCTTTAGGTTTAAAAAAAATAATTCTCGCCCTCCATTAGACACGTTCAGATATCTGTTGATAAATCTTTCTTTACGAGCACGTTACCGCGTTACAGGTAAGCGTGTGAGTGTAGACCTGAGAGTCGCCCCTCCTCCACCCTCCCCCCACTTTCTTTCTGCCAGAATGTCGACAATGGTTTCACGTCACTAGCCCTACCCCGGCGGTTACATCATGACACGGGCCATTACCTACGTACGACATTCCCAGCATTCCCCCAGGCTCAGGTTTCACGCCTGAGATCCTGCTGGTGTTTCATGTACACCGGTCACAACACAGTTATTGGCGTGGACCTAAATACTCACCTTGCTAATTTACTTTAAAAAACAACTTTTATAACTATCTTGTATTCATTTCTTATGCTAATAGAATTTGTAATACACATTATGTATAACTTGTGTATCACATTATGTATAACTTGTGTATCACATTATGTATAACTTGTGTATCACCCGTCAAAAATGATGGAAGTTTAAAAAAAAATACACATGAGATTAAAAGATAACGTAATACAGAACTTTCATTTATTTTATTTATTTTTTATTTGATTCATTTATTATCATATTGAACAATTTTATGCGGAACGTTCGAAAAGTGTTATTTTTGGTGCAGTAATGTGGTGCGCTGCTTTCTAAAATTAGTTACATTACATTACAACCATACAGACGACGGGAATTATGTATATCGATAACATTATTTAGTTTTTGTCAACTATTGTCAAAGACTGGTGTTGTTTCCTTTCTGAATGAGAACTTCAGGAGTTAATTTCACATCACCTCAACGACCCAGTGTAAAACAACACGAATCGTTTGCTGGTGTTTTGTTGCCGTATTCATTTAACAAGCGTTTCGCGAGGCATTTTACTTCCACCCCCACCCCGACCCCCAACCGACACTACCAGAGTCTCACTCCCCCTCTCCCCACTATGCTCCCCTGCCCTCCACCCACCACAAAAGCCGTAAATCACCAGGTAGGTTGGAACGGATACCATTAGCTGACCAGGCGTACCTGGGTTTGTTACCATCTGTAAACTGATAGACATTGTCATTCTCTCCGGCGGCGTTGCTCAAATTGAGAAGGTGGAGGGACCCACCACTCACCGAGCATATGTCTCGAATTATCTTTACTCATCTAAATATTTAAGGACATGTCATTTCTGAAGCAATTCTTTAGCTGAAGTAAATAAATTAGGGCTGCGGAAATTAACTATTAATTTCTCGATTAATTGTTAAAAATGTTTAACGATTAAAAATGTTTTAACGATTAATCGCCCCACCATTTATAAATGTACTGGAAGGCAAAAATTGACCTATAAATATAGACTATTTTCCAGACGATTAGAAGAACATTTTGGTTTTTTGATCTATTGACTGGCGTGAATGTTCAAAATGTTGATAAAGGTTATTGTGTCCATTGAGTGAAATCGTTTGGCTACCATGCAATGTTCCCTATAAGACTAAGCTTCGTTGGTCCGTATGCAAAGTTAAAAAGAAACTCGTGTGCAAAGTTGCACAACGTCCATTTTGTGTGCAATATTTTACAAGATTTGCTGCGCGGTGATTCTAAACTCCTGTGTGGCGTCGGTCAAATATCTGCGCATCCACGCTCCTTAAAGGGAGCATTGCTACCATGGTTCTAACACTTCGCTTACATATCACCTGCAAACCAAACATTCACTACAGCACTACAGTATCATAAAACTCAGTTGAGACAATCTAAAGCTATGTGAACGATTGTTTCGCTCGGCTGGTTATATTTTCAATAAGACCCGCTCATCACTTGAACCAAACAATGTCAATACACTTGTCTGCTGGAGTTCTTGGTTAAAAGATGTCATATAAAGAAGACATTCCAGTGTTATTTCAATACTCGACAAGTACGTTAAATAAATGTTACTTATGACACCATAAATGTCAATTTTTGGCTTTAATCGAAATTAACGATTACTTAATAGCTAATTTTTCTAAAGTTGACGATTAAATTTAAATTGATCGTTAAAAGCCCTAAAATAAATTATTCCATTGCCAGAGTAACAAGAAAGCCTTGCAATAGTAGGTTAGTGAAGAATTTTAATTTTGAATAAAAAATAATTAAGATAACCATAGGTTCCCAATTCCAGATAATATGTTGTGTTTACTTTAATTAAACATGCAATATAAAAGAGACATGTGTGACACCATCCAATTTTTGTATTGCAACTATCTGAAAATTCATGACATTTGAAATGCCGCGATTTTATCTTTTCGCAATGACTTCCTCCTTTTAGAAATGTTTCTTACTTTTATACACGTTCATTACACAACGCATTCTCCCGTGTAGCAAGATATTGACATCTGCACCAATCTATTCCCACCCTTCCCTGGGATTAATGTTCCCAGACGTTAGAAAATGAAACCTAATTGAAACTTTCACAGATTTGTTTGTTCCCGAAATTCTCCCAACGTCATTCCATGCGGTGCGTTCTGTCCGTTAATGGAGGTCTGCTCGCTGGAAATCCCTCGTGTTCTCCTCGTCTAAAATTGGACGGTAATGTACATTTCTTGGCCACATACAGCAGTCGTTTACCTCCAACAATTCTTTCCTCGTCATGTGTGCCGCCCAAGTGCCTCACTGTGTGTGCCGCCACGAATAGGCTACCATATTGTGTGCCGCCCAGGTATCCTGGGATGTGTCCCGCTCAGGCGTTGTACACAAATTTTATGAAATTTATTTAAAATTTCCTCTCCTCAAATATTTTCCTTAAAAATAAATTATCACCACCAAATACTCTGTGAAACTCATCTCAACATTTCTGTACACCAGCTCAACATTTCTGTACACCAGCTCAACATTTCTGTACACCAGCTCAACATTTCTGTACACCAGCTCAACATTTCTGTACACCAGCTCAACATTTCTGTACACCAGCTCAACATTTCTGTACACCAGCTCAACATTTCTGTACACCAGCTCAACATTTCTGTACACCAGCTCAACATTTCTGTACACCAGCTCAACATTTCTGTACACCAGCTCAACATTTCTGTACACCAGCTCAACATTTCTGTACACCAGCTCAACATTTCTGTACACCAGCTCAACATTTCTGTACACCAGCTCAACATTTCTGTACACCAGCTCAACATTTCTGTACACCAGCTCAACATTTCTGTACACCAGCTCAACATTTCTGTACACCAGCTCAACATTTCTGTACACCAGCTCAACATTTCTGTACACCAGCTCAACATTTCTGTACACCAGCTCAACATTTCTGTACACCAGCTCAACATTTCTGTACACCAGCTCAACATTTCTGTACACCAGCTCAACATTTCTGTACACCAGCTCAACATTTCTGTACACCAGCTCAACATTTCTGTACACCAGCTCAACATTTCTGTACACCAGCTCAACATTTCTGTACACCAGCTCAACATTTCTGTACACCAGCTCAACATTTCTGTACACCAGCTCCAAAGATCAAATTTATCGGCATTGTTTCCTTTTCAAAACTCTGCAAGCAGATCACTATGTAATAGATTTACTGAACTTACGCCACATTGAGGTCCAATGGATTTTGAAAGGAATATTATAACCTTAAAGTCGTACTTACCAACGACCCTTGGCCCATCAGAGCGTAGACGGTGAGTCTGATGTGTCGTAATGAGACAGACACAAGACACGTTAGACTCTGTGCTGAACAGAGCCGAACAAACGACGGTGGCATGTCAGACTCGCGTGAGTTAATGATGGTGTTAGGCAAAACCCATCTTACCGGTACCAGCGTCAATATTGATTATAAGTATTGAGACAGTGATGGGTAGTGAGTTATAGGTAATGAGACAGTGATGGGTAGTGAGTTAAAGGTAATGAGGCAGTGATGGGTAGTGAGTTAAAGGTAATGAGGCAGTGATGGGTAGTGAGTTAAAGGTAATGAGACAGTGATGGGTAGTGAGTTAAAGGTAATGAGGCAGTGATGGGTAGTGAGTTAAAGGTAATTAGACAGTGATGGGTAGTGAGTTAAAGGTAATGAGGCAGTGATGGGTAGTGAGTTAAAGGTAATGAGGCAGTGATGGGTAGTGAGTTAAAGGTAATGAGACAGTGATGGGTAGTGAGTTAAAGGTAATGAGACATTGATGGGTAGTGAGTTATAGGTAATGAGACATTGATGGGTAGTGAGTTATAGGTAATGAGACATTGATGGGTAGTGAGTTATAGGTAATGAGACATTGATGGGTAGTGAGTTATAGGTAATGAGACATTGATGGGTAGTGAGTTATAGGTAATGAGACATTGATGGGTAGTGAGTTATAGGTAATGAGACATTGATGGGTAGTGAGTTATAGGTAATGAGACATTGATGGGTAGTGAGTTATAGGTAATGAGACATTGATGGGTAGTGAGTTAAAGGTAATGAAACATTGATGGGTAGTGAGTTAAAGGTAATGAGACATTGATGGGTAGTGAGTTAAAGGTAATGAGACATTGATGGGTAGTGAGTTAAAGGTAATGAGACATTGATGGGTAGTGAGTTAAAGGTAATGAGACATTGATGGGTAGTGAGTTAAAGGTAATGAGACAATGATGGGTAGTGAGTTAAAGATAATGATACATTGATGGGTAGTGAGTTAAAGGTAATGAGACAGTGATTGGTAGTGAGTTAAAGGTAATGAGACATTGATGGGTAGTGAGTTAAAGGTAATGAGACATTGATGGGTAGTGAGTTAAAGGTAATGAGACACTGATGGGTAGTGAGTTAAAGGTAATGAAACATTGATGGGTAGTGAGAAAGGTAATGAGACATTGATGGGTAGTGAGTTAAAGGTAATGAGACATTGATGGGTAGTGAGTTAAAGGTAATGAGACATTGATGGGTAGTGAGTTAAAGGTAATGAAACATTGAGGGGTAGTGAGTTAAAGGTAATGAAACATTGATGGGTAGTGAGTTAAAGGTAATGAAACATTGATGGTTAGTGAGTTAAAGGTAATGAGACATTGATGGGTAGTGAGTTAAAGGTAATGAGACATTGATGGGTAGTGAGTTAAAGGTAATGAAACATTGATGGGTAATGAGTAAAAGGTAATGAAACATTGATGGGTAGGGAGTTAAAGGTAAGGAGACATTGATGGGTAGTGGGTTAAAGGTAATGAGACATTGATGGGTAGTGAGTTAAAGGTAATGAGACATTGATGGGTAGTGAGTTAAAGGTAATATAATATTGATGGGTAGTGAGTTAAAGGTAATGAAACATTGATGGGTAGTGAGTTAAAGGTAATGAGACATTGATGGGTAGTGAGTTAAAGGTAATGATACATTGATGGGTAGTGAGGTAAAGGTAATGAGACATTGAAGGGTAGTGAGTTAAAGGTAATGAGACATTGATGGGTAGTGAGTTAAAGGTAATGAGACATTGATGGGTAGTGAGTTAAAGGTAATGAGACATTGATGGGTAGTGAGTTAAAAGTAATGTGACATTGATGGGTAGTGAGTTAAAGGTAATGAGACATTGATGTGTAGTGAGTTAAAGGTAATGAGACATTGATGGGTAGTGAGTTAAAGGTAATGAGACATTGATGGGTAGTGAGTTAAAGGTAATGAGACAATGATGGGTAGTGAGTTAAAGATAATGATACATTGATGGGTAGTGAGTTAAAGGTAATGAGACAGTGATTGGTAGTGAGTTAAAGGTAATGAGACATTGATGGGTAGTGAGTTAAAGGTAATGAGACATTGATGGGTAGTGAGTTAAAGGTAATGAGACACTGATGGGTAGTGAGTTAAAGGTAATGAGACAGTGATGGGTAGTGAGTTAAAGGTAATGAAACATTAATGGTTAGTGAGTTAAAGGTAATGAGACAGTGATGGGTAGTGAGTTAAAGGTAATATGATATTGATGGGTAGTAAATTAAAGGTAATGAGACATTGATGGGTAGTGAGTTAAAGGTAATGAGACAGTGATGGGTAGTGAGTTAAAGGTAATGAAACATTAATGGTTAGTGAGTTAAAGGTAATGAGACAGTGATTGGTAGTGAGTTAAAGGTAATATGATATTGATGGGTAGTAAATTAAAGGTAATGAGACATTGATGGGTAGTGAGTTAAAGGTAATGAGACAGTGATGGGTAGTGAGTTAAAGGTAATGAGATAGTGATGTGTAGTGAGTTAAAGGTAATGAGACATTGATGGGTAGTGAGTTAAAGGTAATATGATATTGATGGGTAGTGAGTTAAAGGTAATGAGACATGGATGGGTAGTGAGTTAAAGGTAATGAAACATTGATGGGTAGTGAGTTAAAGTGACGTGCTATAACTTGTCTAGCTCTGAGGTGATGTCATGACACGACAAGTCGTATGCTACACTTCTAGCTGCCATGTCACCACAGAACATTAGGCAGATTTGACGTTAACTAAAACAGGACAAAGTGTTGACAGCTATAACACTCATCAAATGATTAGTTTTAGAGCAGTTGGGGTGGGGAGGGGTAAAATTATCATTAGTTGTCCCAACAGCTTTTTGTGCCCCCACACCCCCTCCCATTAACACCCTCTCCCTCCACCACCCTCCAATTAACACCCACTCTATCTCTTGGGGCTCAGATTTCACTGCTGCTTTTTAAAATTGGAAGACGAAACTCCCGGGCCTGGCTTCCGGTTTCCTCCCCAGCACACGCCCCCCCCCCTCCCCGCACTCAGGATGCACATGAGGAGAATGATTTAATTATTCCCTCCCCTAAACGCATTACCTCCCTTGGTAAAATACATTTTTAAAACATGAAACTTAAACTAACTTGTTTAGATGTGTGTTCAAATAAATGGCGCTCTTTGTCGTCTGCTTTTCAACCTTGTCCTTCAAGGCTCTCTTTTGTTTCTCTTCTCTATCCTTAATGTTACAGGCAGAAAATTATGACAATTCTCGTTCTCTCCGTCTCTCTCTCTCTCTCTCTCTCTTTCTTTCACTCTCTCTCACTCCTGTCTTTCTTTTTCACTCTCTACCCCTCTCTCTTTCTCTCACACGCATTCTCCCCCTCTCTCTCTCTCTCTCTCTCTCTCTCTCTCTCTCTCTCTCTCTCTCTCTCTCTCTCTCTCTCTCTCTCTCCCTCAATCTCCCTGTTTCCTTTTCTCTCACTCTATCTCTCGCTCTCCTTCTTTCCTTCTCTCTCGGCTTTTTCCCATCTCATTCTAATTTTCTCGTGTTGTTTTCTACCTTCCATGAGATCGCTTTTTTTCGATTAATGTTTTTGTTTCGTTTTGTATGCACTTGGCGAAAATCAATAATAATGATTCTTATGTTTTCATTTATTTCCTCAGTGCTGCTAATTTTTCTCATCCATGTTATTTTATTCCTTCCACATCATCGTAACTTAATCTATTGATTATATCTTGTCCTATTTAATCTATTGATTATATCTTGTCCTATTTAATCTATTGATTCTATCTAGTCCTATATAATGTATTCTATCATTTTTATCGTATTTTATAAATTCATTGTATTATATTCTATTCATTTTAATCCACCCTTTAATGAGTATACCCCCGTCCAATGACCGTGTTATATCCCTATATTTTTAACATATCCTAATAACCGTATCCTGTCCTATTCACTATATCCATGACAGGGATAAAAAGAACTTTCTCCCATGTATCTATTATTAATTGCTTTCAAGCATAGATAATATTTTAGCATCATTTTATTAGCCCCGATGTGAGAATATTGGTGTATAGAATAACAATCTAGAATATACCGCCGATAGACTGACATACAACATGGATAGACTGACATAAACGACCGATAGACTGACATATACGACCTATAGACTGACTTACACGACCGATAGACTGACTTACACGACCGATAGACTGACATACAACATGGATAGACTGACATAAACTACCGATAGACTGACATATACGACCTATAGACTGACATACACCACCGATGACATTTCTCAAAACAATGCTCTGTATTTATATGAAATCCTCTACGGCAGTGCTTCTCAAACTTTTTAGCATGGCGGACCGGCAGGAATTTTCTCCATTGCACCAAGGACCGGTGCACTATTTTCCCTGCACTGACAATTTTTCTGTCCTTTTTTTGAGAACATCTGCGGACCGGCAGCGGATGGCCCACTGACCGGCACCGGTCCGCGGATCACCACTTTGAGAAGCACTGCTCTATGGGACTGTTTGGAAGTTATCCTTCGTTTTATGTGTCCAGCTGACCAAGGATTAGAAAAAGAAAGTTTAATTAAGTTTTACTCCTTGGTATACAAAAGAACAAAACTTACAGTCAGATGCTCCATATAAAAAAAATAAGAGAGAGAGGTTTAACTTTTTAAATCCCTTATATTAACTTCGCGGCCGTCTCTGTCTGTCTCTCTGTCGTCATCTCATCATCTCATGGGCGGACGGGCGGAAAAACAAAAGTCGAAAATGACCCACTTCCCGTGATCCGATCGAGCTGAAATGTGGTACAGGGACCCGTCTCACCTAACAATGCATCGTATTAAAATTTCAGATCGATCGATTGTAACGTAATTAAATTAATGCATTTTTAGTTTTTCCTTATATAACGTATGTAATTCAAATTCACGGTTTGTCATTGTCTTTTTCCCACGTGAAAGTTTGAGTTGACGCTTTGAGGCGACTCATCGAAGAACCGAGGTGCTTTTGTTTACATTTTACGTGTCGCGCTGAGCTCGGTCAAGCAAATTGGTGACCAGACTTTTCCCCTCTCAGGGTTATGAAGCAAAGTTGCGTTAAGACAGATTCAGTCTGTATGTTTGTCGTGTTTGAAAATAATCAATACTGTTAGTTATGTCTCATATATGAGGGATTTATAGTCAAAAACTTTGTTTTTACGGGTTTGTTTTATTAGTTTATCCTTATATAACGTATGTAATTGAAATTCGTGGTTTGTTATTGTTTTTTTCCACGTGAGTTTGAGTTGACGCTTAGACGTCGACCGTCGTGCCGACACCCCCTCACGTCCCATCCCCCGTTAAAAGACAGGGGACATCACTCGGTGTCAGTCTGTAAATATTTGTGGCGTTGGAAAATAATCAATACTTATAATTATGACTCAAATATAAGGGATTTATAGTAGAAAACTTTGTTTTTACGGGTTTGTTTTATTAACAAAGTGTATTCCATTGTTACATGGTTACATGGCCTCATTGGCTATAAACTTGTTCCGAAATAATAACGAATGGAGATAAACGATGAAATTTAATAAATATTTATGTTTTTGTCATTTGGCATTGCTACAGTGAACGTTATATTCTTGAAAAGGAAAGAAAAAAAGAAATCTTTTATTATCCTTTTAACGCAAAGACTGACTTTTTTCTTACTCCAAATAACTGCGCGGTGTCGGTCTGATATCTTTGCGGCCGCGCAGCTTAATTGGGACATTGAACATAGCACACCACCTGACACCGTACACAACCTAATAGCTTAGTAGCCACTCTCCTACGGTTTGACCCATCACTTTGTGTGACTGACCACTGTCTTCCATTCTTCTATTACCTCATTCACCCCAAACCACCAACATGCGGTTTGAACGATCCCTTTGTGTGACCCCTGTCTGCCACCCCCCTATTACCTCACCCACCCACCAACCCACTGGTTTGCTCCACCACCACCTCCTCCCCCCCTGCTTGGCCTGTATCCTCCCCACCTTGCTACACCCTACCCTGACCTCATCTCTCTGGTTGTATTTTGACCACGCTTCGTCTCTCTGTTATTTCTAAGGCTGTAGTCCCACACTGCTCTCTATCTTTGGAAATGGTGCAAATCCCGCACTGGTCATCGATTTTCTAATCGGCCTTTGGTGGAGTTTCCTTCAAATTTCAGCTTCCAAGTGATCCACACGTCGGATTGGGTGAAAGACAGAAGAACGAGAGAAGGAAGAGAGAACTCTTTCCTGCGAGAGAACGGAACAAACTCGATATCACCTCGCGTGGGGAGCAAAAAGGATACAATTCTATTATTTATTTTAGGGCACTAAGGTTTTGTTTTTGTGAAATATCCAGATTGTATGAAGTCAGCTGTGGCATCCAGATTGTATGAAGTCAGCTGTGGCATCCAGATTGTATGAAGTCAGCTGTGGCATCCAGATTGTATGAAGTCAGCCGTGGCGAACATAGATGCAGGTCGTAAAAGGATGTTTACAAGTTCATGAATATGAATGCAGTCACCAATGTTATCCCAAAAGTCATAATGCAACACACATGACTGCTCTCTTTAAAATGCTCACATTATTTCAGTTTTTAAATAAAATCACGTGACCTGTTATTTGGCTCACATTTACTTTCGTTTAACAGGCAACTCTAAATATTTGAATTTACGCTTCTTAATTAATGCATGTACCATTGTTTACATGTTTGTTTGTTTTATTTACAAACATTAATTTTGATATATGTCACCATGCCAGTTGTTTTGTCATGCACACATCTCCTTTATTGAGAGTGAGTTGGTTTGACATTTCATTGTTTACCTGAGAGATCAAGAAAACAAAAGATACATTAATATTGATCTATTGGCCTCCCCTGTATTACCTGGAAAATGACGCCAATAAAGATATAATTGATATTGCTCCCTGTCCAACTTGTCTTATACCTGGTATATGTGACCACTTAATATACAATACCATTGATTGTACCTGGTATACAAGATACCACTTAAGTTACAATACAATACCATTGATTGTACCTGGTACATGAGACCACTTAAGTTACAATACAATACCATTGATTGTACCTGGTACATGAGACCACTTAAGTTACAATACAATACCATTGATTGTACCTGGTACATGAGACCACTTAAGTTACAATACAATACCATTGATTGTACCTGGTACATGAGACCACTTAAGATACAATACCATTGATTGTACCTGGTATATGTGACCACTTAATATACAATACCATTGATTGTACCTGGTATATGAGACCACTTAAGTTACAATACAATACCATTGATTGTACCTGGTATATGTGACCACTTAATATACAATAACATTGATTGTATCTGGTATACAAGAGACCACTTAAGTTACAATACAATACCATTGATTGTACCTGGTACATGAGACCACTTAAGTTACAATACAATACCATTGATTGTACCTGGTACATGAGACCACTTAAGTTACAATACAATACCATTGATTGTACCTGGTACATGAGACCACTTAAGTTACAATACAATACCATTGATTGTACCTGGTACATGAGACCACTTAAGTTACAATACAATACCATTGATTGTACCTGGTATATGTGACCACTTAATATACAATAACATTGATTGTACCTGGTACATGAGACCACTTAAGTTACAATACAATACCATTGATTGTACCTGGTATATGTGACCACTTAATATACAATAACATTGATTGTACCTGGTACATGAGACCACTTAAGATAAAATACCATTAATGTATATCTCACCAATGAACTTGAAATGACTACAATAAACACACATTAATATTGATCCAAAGCTACATGTTTGTTGTTGTTTTTTTACCATTCTCTTCATACGTTAACTACCCTCTAATTATAAGTAGTAGTGTAGCGTACATGGTGGGGCACGGTGAGGAATGGTCAAGCATAGATCCTATTTGAGATGAGAAGACACAATTTCAGTCACGTGATCACGATGTTAGCTATAGATCAGATATTGAAGCATTCAAAAATGAAACACACACACACATACACAAAAACAAAACAAAAAACCCCAATAAAGCTGCTTATTTTAGGCTGGTACGGGATTCTTATTCACGAGCAAGTAAATACTTTCTGCCCTGCTTTAGGAGCCCATTATAGAATTATACTGAACTAAGTTGGCTTCATAAATACTGGGGACTCCCAGTCATCTAACTCAATGATTCCCGCCAGGTTGTTCATGTGACGATTGCTCGGCACAGCTACTTTTAACATCTAGATTTTATCGTGTTTGCATTGGATGCGTACACGAGTAGGTGGAAAGTATGGGTAAGCAGGGATTTAGAACGCACCATCTTGCGCAATGAGAACGCACCATCGTGCGCAATGAGAACGCACCATCGTGCGCAATAAGAGCGGGGTCCATAATGTTCAAATCAAGCCCCATCGGATATGGAAGAAGAATAAAAATCCACTGTTAAAGTTTTGTTTGACATCACACCTGCTATTGGTTTACAAGGACATTTGTAATGACTGAACGCGTAAATATGTTTTAACTAAAACTGTATTCACTTAAGTGAGTTTATATTACATGCTTAATTTTTATAATTTATCTCATAGTAAATTAGTTTATTTAAGAAAATATCATCCTTTATAATATATTAAAACAATTTCTCCACCAATTTGTTTGTCTTATTTTAAGAGCTCGTTAAATTTGGATACCAATTTTTAAGAAATAAACTGATATGGGTCAGACAGGAGTAATTTTCAAGAAGTTTATAAATAAAGTCTAGGACAAAAATCTCAATGATCAAAGCAAGGTCCCCAAGGTACAGGCCAATGTCTTCTAGAAGTAGTGCCCTCCAGTTTCAGTTGCGTATACATGAACGAGAGACATTTCGAACCTGTGATCTATAGAAACAGTGAACCAAGATATTTGGAAACAGGAGCCTGTAGATACATACTACATATCGTCCTTTACAAGCTGTAGATACATACGACATATAGTTCTTTACAAGCTGTAGATACATACTACATATCGTCTTTACAAGCTGTAGATACATATAACACATCGTCCTTTACAAGCTGTAGATACATACTAGATATCGTCCTTTTTAAGCTGTAGATACATACGACATATCGTCCTTTACAAGCTGTAGATACATACGACATATCGTCCTTTACAAGCTGTAGATACATACTACATATCGTCTTTACAAGCTGTAGATACATACGACATATCATCCTTTACAAGCTGTAGATACATACTACATATCGTCTTTACAAGCTGTAGATACATACTACATATCGTCTTTACAAGCTGTAGAAACATTTGACATATCGTGCTTTACAAGCTGTAGATACATACTACATATCGTCTTTACAAGCTGTAGAAACATACGACATATCGTGCTTTACAAGCTGTAGATACATACTACATATCGTCTTTACAAGCTGTAGAAACATACGACATATCGTGCTTTACAAGCTGTAGATACATACGACATATCGTCTTTACAAGCTGTAGATACATACTACATATCGTCTTTACAAGCTGTAGATACATACTACATATTGTCTTTACAAGCTGTAGATACATACTACATATCGTCTTTACAAGCTGTAGATACATACGACATATCGTGCTTTACAAGTTGTAGATACATACTACATATCGTCTTTACAAGCTGTAGATACATACTACATATCGTCCTTTACAAGCTGTAGATACATACTACATATCGTCTTTACAAGCTGTAGATACATACTACATATCGTCCTTTACAAGCTGTAGATACATACTACATATCGTCTTTACAAGCTGTAGATACATACGACATATCGTCCTTTACAAGCGAGACCTCCTTTAAATAATGATTCTCTAGAACCTTGGACCTTTACACCAGATACACGAAGAACCAGAAACCTGTGTAACCATGACCTTGTAGAATCGTGTCTCTTTAGGTCAAGGCCCATGTGTTACATTAATAGTCCGAATCTCTTCCCTCTTGGCGTTCGACAAAGATAATAAACACTTTTCACGATCTACTCGGGTCATCCGTGTTTCTTGTTTTCTTTACAACTTTTCCTCCCCTTATCTGTTTCACAGCCCCCCCCCCTTTAGCACCCGCCCCACACCGTCCCCTCGTCTGGGTGTGAGGGCGAGCCATTCCATGGATGATCGAAGTATCTTATCGATCTTGTCTTTTGTAAGCCATGATACCGTGTTTTCCACGAGTAGTTCCGGCAATGAGAACTCAAGAACGGATGTGTCTGAGAGAGTACTCTTACAAAAGATGTGCCTCACTGAAATACAATAGTGGATGTGTCAAATTGAAGTACACGAGCGGATGTGTCAAATTGAAGTACACGTGCTGATGTGTCAAATTGAAGTACACGAGCTGATGTGTCTTTTGGATGAGGAAATACGGATGGCTAGAAAAAGTAGTGATCAAAATATATAACAATCTAAAGCTCGAATGGGAATCTGATAAAAGGATGAAATAATGAAGGTTTCCATAGAGATAAGAAGAACTGATGCGTCAGTTGGACGTTCAAAACTTGGTGTGTTAGGGAGAGAATAGTTGTACGAAGAATGTCGCACTAGTTGGAGGTACAAGAATGTGTTCTTGTTGCAGGTACAAGTATGTCGTACTAGTTGCAGGTACAAGTATGTCGTACTAGTTGCAGGTACAAGTATGTCGTACTAGTTGCAGGTACAAGTATGTCGTACTAGTTGCAGGTACAAGTATGTCGTACTAGTTGGAGGTACAAGTATGTGTTCTTGTTGGAGGTTCAAGTATGTCGTACTAGTTCATTTGGAAACTGAAGTGATGTTGTGATGTTGTGATATTGTGATGTTGTGATGTTTTTATGTTGTGATGTTGTGATGTTGGGATGTTGGGATGTTGTGATGTTGTGATGTTGTGATGTTGTTATGTTGTGATGTTGTGCCTGCGGGCAGTACGAGTAAAAAAAAAGTGTTAATGAAAAGTGCAAGTACTAATGTGTTATTGGGAAGTGCAAGTACTAATGTGTTATTGGGAAGTGCAAGTACTAATGTGTTATTGGGAAGTGCAAGTACTAATGTGTTATTGGGAAGTGCAAGTACTAATGTGTTATTGGGAAGTGCAAGTACTAATGTGTTATTGGGAAGTGCAAGTACTAATGTGTTATTGGGAAGTGCAAGTACTAATGTGTTATTGGGAAGTGCAAGTACTAATGTGTTATTGGGAAGTGCAAGTACTAATGTGTTATTGGGAAGTGCAAGTACTAATGTGTTATTGGGAAGTGCAAGTACTAATGTGTTATTGGGAAGTGCAAGTACTAATGTGTTATTGGGAAGTGCAAGTACTAATGTGTTATTGGGAAGTGCAAGTACTAATGTGTTATTGGGAAGTGCAAGTACTAATGTGGATGGTACAGTCGGCGCCAGGTATGGATGTGTGGATGGTACAGTCCACACCAGGTATGGATGTGTGGATGGTACAGTCGGCACCAGGTATGGATGTGTGGATGGTACAGTCGGCACCAGGTATGGATGTGTGGATGGTACAGTCGGCTCCAGGTATGGATGTGTGGATGGTACAGTCGGCGCCAGGTATGGATGTGTGGATGGTACAGTCGACACCAGGTATGGATGTGTGGATGTGATGATGGTACAGTCGGCACCAGGTATGGATGTGTGGATGGTACAGTCGGCACCAGGTATGGATGTTTTGATGGTACAGTCGGCGCCAGGTATGGATGTGTGGATGGTACAGTCGGTACCAGGTATGGATGTGTGGATGGTACAGTCGACACCAGGTATGGATGTGTGGATGTGATGATGGTACAGTCGGCATCAGGTATGGATGTGATGATGGTACAGTCGACACTAGGTATGGATGTGTGGATGTGATGATGGTACAGTTGGCACCAGGTATGGATGTGATGATGGTACAGTCGGCACCAGGTATGTATGTGTGGATGGTACAGTCGGCACCAGGTATGGATGTTTTGATGGTACAGTCGGCACCATGTATGGATGTGTGGATGGTACAGTCGGCACCAGGTATGGATGTGTGGATGGTACAGTCGGCACCAGGTATGGATGTGTGGATGGTACAGTCGGCACCAGGTATGGATGTGTGGATGGTACAGTCGGCACAAGGTATGGATGTGTGGATGGTACAGTCGGCTCCAGGTATGGATGTGTGGATGGTACAGTCGGCTCCAGGTATGAATGTGTGGATGGTAAAGTCAGCGCCAGGTATGGATGTGTGGATGGTACAGTCGACACCAGGTATGGATGTGTGGATGTGATGATGGTACAGTCGGCACCAGGTATGGATGTGTGGATGGTACAGTCGGCACCAGGTATGGATGTTTTGGATGGTACAGTCGGCGCCAGGTATGGATGTGTGGATGGTACAGTCGGCACCAGGTATGGATGTGTGGATGGTACAGTCGACACCAGGTATGGATGTGTGGATGTGATGATGGTACAGTCGGCATCAGGTATGGATGTGATGATGGTACAGTCGACACTAGGTATGGATGTGTGGATGTGATGATGGTACAGTTGGCACCAGGTATGGATGTGATGATGATACAGTCGGCACCAGGTATGTATGTGTGGATGGTACAGTCGGCACCAGGTATGGATGTTTTGATGGTACAGTCGGCACCATGTATGGATGTGTGGATGGTACAGTCGGCACCAGGTATGGATGTGTGGATGGTACAGTCGGCACCAGGTATGGATGTGTGGATGGTACAGTCGGCACCAGGTATGGATGTGTGGATGGTACAGTCGGCACCAGGTATGGATGTGTGGATGGTACAGTCGGCACCAGGTAGAGTCCCAGTTATTGCCGTAATGTTTATCCTCTAATATAATATAGAACTAGAACATCACTATGATGGTCAACCATCAGGTTCCAATACAAAGTGACACATGAGTAAACTTTCCCTGTCACACTAAACAATCCAAGGGCACTAACTAATGACTAGTTGCGGAACGGAATTCTTTGAACAGTAACTGTTAATGGCACTTCTCCCCTTTGTGTAACCCCATCTATGTAATAATAGTTTCTTCATTTGCCTATGTCATTTCATCACCTATTTCTTACAGCTGTAAGTTCATTAACCCTTGCCTAGCCTTTAATCCGAATAATACAACATTGATCAACTATCGCTAGCAGGAGTGTGTTCATTAACCCTTGCCTAGCCTTTAATCCGAATAATACAGCATTGATCAACTATCTCTAGCAGGAGTTTGTTCATTAACCCTTGCCTAGCAGTGTAGCAGGTCCTAATGTTTATTCGCGAATCCCAATAATCTTAGGAACGTATTGAATGCTTGAATAATTCAAAGCTAATCAAGAACGGTAAGTTCGTCAAATGAGAACTCTTTGTTCAGTTGCTATCTCGTCTCGACCCTCTTAACTGCCCGTCTCGCTACACGTAACCTGCAAATTTGTGTCCAAATAAAGTTGAGTTGCCTCTCTTTCTCCCTCTTAACTCATTCCTCCATCTACTCCGGGCCTTCGTTTCCTTGATGAGTGGTTGTTTATTGTGCTACAAGTATCAACCTACAAGTGTTTCCACCTACAAGTACAAACATACAAGTTCTTCCACCTACAAGCAGTGGCGTAACAACCGGCTGGCATCGGGGCAGTTGCCAAGGGCGCCAGCTCATAAGGGCGCAACTAAATCTCTACTTTTTAAATTTGTATTTAAATAAATACATTCGGACCTCTCTCTCTAAGTCGAACTCAAAAGGACTTACGGAGTTTTTGAGTTATGGAAAATGGCGTAATAGGCGCCGATTAATCAAGGACAATGTTGATATTGTGAGATGGGGGGAACAGCTATACCGGCTAGTAGGCTTGACAGGAAATATAGTCTATGTTATGTTTCATATGAAAGGAAGCCAACTTGGTTTGACATGCCGACACAAGCCCGTGAGGAGACACCTTCCCTCCCCTCTCCCACATTACTCCCTCCACAGTGGGATTGGGGAGTAAGATTTTTCTTTACTTCAAGCTTTGCTTTATTCTTTAGTAACGCAATAATATCCCTTTTTATCATAGTATTATTTAGTAAATAATAAACTGCTAATTAGTATTGTTTCTGTCTTATGCATTTTTTATATTCAAGTTGTATGACTGTCACTCTCAGACTTAGTAATTATTGTCATAAATAAAATAAGAGAAATTCAATTATTTTTTCTAACAAATTAAAAAATCGCACATGTGAAACCTGTCAATTTATCAAGGGCACCAAAAATAAATTAGCCAAGGGCGCCGCAAACCTAGTTACGCCTCTGCCTACAAGTATCAACCTACAAGTGTTTCCACCTACAAGTATCAACTTACAAGTTCTTCCGCCTACAAGTATCAACATACAAGTTCTTCCACCTACAAGTATCAACAAACAAGTTCTTCCACCTACAAGTATCAACATACAACTTCTTCCACCTTCAAGTATCAACTTACAAGTTCTTCCACCTACAAGTATCAACATACAAGTTCTTCCACCTACAAGTATCAACATACAAGTTCTTCCACCTACAAGTATCAACATACAAGTTCTTCCACCTACAAGTATCAACATACAAGTTCTTCCACCTACAAGTATCAACATACAAGTTCTTCCACCTACAAGTATCAACATACAAGCTCTTCCACCTACAAGTATCAACATACAAGTTCTTCCACCTACAAGTATCAACATACAAGTTCTTCCATCTCTAACACACTATTACAAGGGTCCCATGCTTCCACAGGGCTTCAAACTTCTTAGAAAACACAAGCTTATTGGGGGAGGGCCAGGGGCGGATTAAGACTGCACGGGGCCCCTGGCTGCAATTCAAACTGGGGCCCTATCCAGCCAGTGTACCTTTAGATAAAATGATTGCTAGCAGTTAATATAAGACTGTAACTTGTAAATATTCATCCAAAATGATTATTCATGAAAAAAACGATTTCGAAGAAATAACTTTTTGCCGGTATCATAAAATTGAGTGTAAAAGACAATTTATAAAATTAAAAAACACATGAAAAAAAAATTCCTACCCCACCCGGGGATCGAACCCGCCATCGTTTGCACCTTAAGCCTTAGTACTTCTCATTCGGCCACGAGAACTCATTTTGAATTGTCAATTTAAAATATATATATAATATTCTTTAATAATTTCTGTTATTGAGCCTATCAAATCAGGTTTTTTGACTGCTAAGACTATCGTGTGGGAAAAGAGATCATTTTAATAGATGAGATTTTATTAATTTATCATATTTTCAGCAATTCATGTATACATTTGTCCACATTTATTATAAAATATGCTAAGTTTGGGGGCCCTAAATCATCGGGGGCCCCTGGCTTTAGCCCGTTCAGCCCCCCCCTTAATCCGCCATAGGGGAGGGCTCACAGTCATGTGGGTATTGACACTTCAAGGAGGTCGCTCACTTCTATTTTCAGGTTATATTGTTGTTTAATTTGTCATAAGTAATTTTAAAAAAATTAGTCTCTGCCGTCAAGTTAAGGTTTCAACTGGCGATTTTCAGTTTTTAAAAAAAATTAATGTTTACTCTTTTATTTTTCATAAAATCATTGATGTAAAGATAAAACTGATCACATTCTCCAGATATTCTTGGTCATCTCCACAAAATTTATTTATGATTACAATTTAACCATCCACCCCAAAGATCATAACATTTACTTGAACATCTTGCTCTGTCTTTGATATCTGTAAAGCAAAGTTATGAATTTATCATTTAACTTAATGTAAAATGTATCCCCTAGGCTTAAAGTTGTTCTACTGGTTCGTCGGGCAACTTGCTGGGATATGGACTCCATTTATTTTTGTTTTTTAACAATTTTGCTCAGAAAAATATGTTCACTTAATGCATTAAATGCACGGCTTTTTAAAAATTTATTAAAAAACCAAAAAGAAAAATCAAAATAAAGTAATGTGTAATTTCAAATTATATATATGCATATATAATGCAAGTTTCAACCAGGAATTTACTCTCAAGGGCAACTCAGCACCCAGTGGCGTAGCTAGAGCTTTTGCCGCCCGGGGCGGTCTCCAATTTGCCGCCCTTTTTTAGGGGTCGTCCATAAATGACGTCACGCACCTGGGGGGGCGGGAGTCACATACGCTTGTGACGGGGGGGGTGTATTAAGAAATGTGACGTCGCGTCAAATCTCGCAACTTTATATAAATTTCCACTTAAATATTTGATTACTGACACTTTATTTAATGACGTTGATGTAAAACGCGTGTTACGATATTAGAATGCAGCGCTACACTAAAAAAATACTTCAATGGCAAAAATTTAATTTGAAACATGCTCATGTTCAAACAGAAAATACGGCATTTATTGGGGGTGGGGGGGTCAAAGCTT
Source organism: Ampullaceana balthica (assembly GCA_944989445.1). Lineage (NCBI taxonomy): Eukaryota > Metazoa > Mollusca > Gastropoda > Lymnaeidae > Ampullaceana > Ampullaceana balthica. Next base: position 46,559 of record CALYLW010000986.1, read on the forward strand.
TGTGACGTCTTATTGAAGAAGGGATCAAAGTTTTTGTAACGACGTGTGAAAAATGAGCCAAAATAGCGTGCTTCATTTATGGACGGCCACTTAGTCGATTATACTATGTTTTTTTTAAAATTAATAAACATGAGTAAATAATTGTAATTGAAACGAAGTAAAGGTGGGTAACATGTTTACCATTGCATGCCATATTTATGTAAGCAGTAATAAAGGAGGCCGCATAAAATGATATACCTATAAATACACTTTTATAAAAATACGAGATACTATTTTTTAAAGGCCACAAGAAAGTTACTGAGACAAAACATATTCCAAATTTACACCCCAAAAAAACCAATTACCAATTACTATTCTTTTATTTTGTATTTATAAATAAATAATTTTTTCTTTACAAACAAAGGAATTGTATACATTAGCAGTGGCGTAACAACGGCTTGGTATTGGGGCAGTTGCCAAGGGCGCCGGTGCAAAAGGGCGCCGCTAAATCTCTCATTTTTTATTTTTTATTTAATTAAAAGGCGCCTAAAATAAATTAGCCAAGGGGGTCAAAAACCCAGTTACATCTCTGTACATTAGTATGTAAACATATTTATACATTTATTTTCCTAACTTTCATAATAGAAAAATCGTGTATTCTGCTATCAAAATTAAAATTATTTGTAATATCTTGTTCTATGGACAGTATTGCAAGATTTTGTTGTCTTTAATCGCCGAAATGAAGATAATTTTTTATCAACTTCAGTTTGGAGAAGCTCTTTTCACAACTAGCGACACAATGTTGGGTACAGAATTTTCCAATCTATACTGTTGAATAAATTTTAATAGATCAAGGGTGCCTTTTCCCCCGTTCTTCTAACATAATGCCTCTTCTTGTAGTGTAGGTACAACCATAAAAACCTGGATCCTTTTTCATTCCATATTGAACTGTGAATGTCAATACAGTAATTTATTTGATCTTCAAATGTTTCATTTAGTAGGTTACATGGTATTATATACGAATATTTTCTTGCAAGGACTTGCAACTCATCAAGCTTTATTTTATTTTATTTTATAATTCCATCCATGGATAAAAACATTTCTTGTTGTACTTCTAGTTCTAAAGATAGAACCACGTCTTCTAAAATTTCCCTACTCATATTTGTTCTCCTTCTAACTAGGCGTTCAGTTGATAACTCCATCTCTTCACAAATTGTTTTGCTGATATAACAGCATTTTGTATTAGCACATCTCTTTGTTCCATGCAATGGCTTTGCATTGATTTAAAAAATAACTGGGTTTCCCATAAATTGAGATAACATTTGAGATGAAAAGATTGCATTGAATTGAGTAAAATTCCAGCATCTGATCTCGTTTTCCTAGTTACTTCTTCAGATGTCAATTTTTGCCAAGACTCTTGAAAGTTTAAAGTATGTCTTTATCGAAATTGTTGATTAACAGAGAAATTTGAATATTTACATATTCTTGTCATAAATCTTAATAATTTACAAAAATAGACGAATTCAAATTATTTACACATAACTATTACTTTAATTGGAAAGACGTAACATGCTTAATAAAGTAAACCGTATTTAATGAAAAACACAAATTATATGTGCTACTTTAATGCAATCAAAACAAAATAAATTTAGTTTTTAATAATTTAGCTTACAATAATTTACTGAAAAACTGAAACGGTAATATAAATTACTACTTGCAAGTTAAACACAATATTTGAACCACCATGCCTTGTAGGTAGGTGCTTGTTCGCTCATCTTTCTGCGAATGTCGAAATTCCACGTAAAAACTCTCGTGGCGATATTAATAGCACACATTTTTCGGCCCAGCGGTGATGTGTTGTTTTTTTTTGGTGTGGTAGTTTTCTTATAAAAGCGTCATCTGTGACTAATACCGCTTAGTTTTCCAAACAAATGGATACGTTTTGTGAGCGATTTATAATTTTGTGAACGGTTTTGCGTTAGTTATAATATCTACTATATTATAATCAAACAAATGTTGTGACAATCCGTTAATTAAGAATAGAAAATTACGAATATTTTTGTTTCACCTTGGTTTTCCCCCTTCAAAAGAAAAGGGGCGGTTGTCGGAAATAGGGTGTACTTTTGAAATGCCCACAAATGCCGCCCCTAAATGAGTGCCGCCCGGGATGGACCGCCCCCACCGCCCCCCCTAGTTACGCCACTGTCAGCACCACATAAATTTACCTAACCATCTTTTACCCCTAAACAATGTATTTTTTTTTAAATGATTTGGGAAATAACGCATATGATTTTCATAGAGTTACTTCAATAAGTTGGAATCTTGTTTTAAGATGTACAATAATGTACATGTTATCCTCTCATAAACGTGCATGTACACGTTGGACACTTTAACTCAAAGTTCTCATGAAAATACGAACCCATAAACTCATATATAAGAAAATATAGGAGATTAATTTATCGTAAACATTTAAGTAACACATCTCACATAAATGGTGTAAGTCATGAGTGTTGAATAATTATTCTGAGGAAAGTTTTCCCAGCCGTTTCACTGGTTCCTCACCTGCAGGTGAAAGAAATTTGTTTTAAAATGTCTGCCGTACTTAAACCAAAAATATAAATATAAATATATATATATATATATTATTTATGACATAAATGTATGAACCGCTCTGAAATTGTGCTAGAGTTGGTCATCAATCATTTCATGGGGAAAACTGGACCACGATTTAATTTATCTTTGATATATCATTTGGTTGCCAAGCTGTTACCGGGAAAAGCTGCTAGTATATATCTTAAAAATGTTATATGTGTTTATCAGCTTTATTTTGTGAGCGGGACAAACAATGAAACGTTTAGGTAGCAACTCAAAATGTTCATCTTTTCGTTTCTAGTAGTGATACAAATGATCATTAGGAGACTGGAGAGTTGAGTCGGTATTGCGAAACACTAGCAGTCGGTGGGTAGACAAGTTTTTATGTCGGTGGGTAGACAAGTTTTTAAGTCGGTGGGTAGAACACTTTCTTGTCTCATCCAAGTGAATAAGCACAATAAACAACATTGCATCGGAACCTTATATGTTGATTACCCGCTTTTCAACTTCATTGACAAAATCCGTAATATGTCAACTCAATTATCCTCTGCTTTATCCGTATCTATAATTTTACATTGAATGCCCAGCCTCAGTCTATTATTACAGTTTTAAATGCTCTTCCCTTCAATTGCCTAAGTTATCTCCAGTCCTATCTAATGTCCCATGTACTGCCCTGTCTAAAATTATATCTACTCTCCTATCTATTGTCCTATTGACTGTCGTATCTACTGTACTGTCTAATGTTCTATTTATTGTCCTATCTGATGTCCTACCTGATGCCCCATGTATTGTCCTATCTAAAATCATATAACCACTGCCCTATCTACTGTCTGATAGCCTGTCTTCTCTCGTCTCTTCAATCCCACGTTCTATCTCCTCCTCTAAACCATCGGTCGTCTCATCTTAGCCGATGACGTACCGAGCGGCTAAAGGATCGTGGGCCAACCCGGTGCTTAACAAACTGCCACCCAGACGGATTAACGGTTAATCCGAGCAGGGACACGAGATACCAGGGGGGACAATATAATCCACGCGTTGGCCTTTTGGGGTGTTTCTGAGGATGAGGGCGTGTGGGGGGGGGTGGGGGTCGCTGCAACTCTTCGTAAAGACCAGACTGCTTGAAGTGCTGAACATGTGCTTGCCCGTCAACCCTAGCTCACCGGACAGTGTCTCGAGATTCAAGACTTTCAATACTGATAAAATAATGATTGTGAGTTTAACAAATGGAACGCAAGAATGATTGTGAGTTTAACAAATGGGACGCAGCTCAAAGTTTCTAAGTGTAACTCCGGGCTTCCTCTGGTAGCTGAGAAAAAATGAAGATTCTATAAAATATCAAAAGCGCGATTGGTGTGTCAATTATTTTCTGTTTACTTAAGGAAACATACATTAAGATGCAATAAGACAGCGCTTAAAAAGGTGGAACAATTTAAGGTAAAAATATTTGATTTGCGTGAAAAAGTTCATGATAGCTCACCTGCTGCGGGGTTTGGGGGGGTGGGGGGGGGGTAGAACGCGTTTATTGGGATATTTATAAAGTGCATTTTAATTAAGTAAACTAAGTTTTAAGTAATAGGAAAGTCATGCCTCACCGCTGCCATTGGTTGCCCTTTACTAAGCATTTCGTCCGTGATCATTAGTTATATGTAATGTACGAGACGGAAGGGGAAGTAATACTTGATGTACTTTAGGATTAAGCTATGTCTACATACGACTCACAACTTTATTTTGCCTTCTATTAAAATTTGAGCCCACTCCTCTCTCTCCCCTTCCCCTCCCATTTCTTATTTCAGCACGGTTTAAGGTACAGCAATTTTTGACGTCCTCAAATTTTTTTTATAAAAATGTCCTCCAAAATTAATTTAAAAAAAAATTAAATTGGATGTTTTAAAAAAAATACTCTTTTGTAAAGGCTTTAAAATTCGCGGAATTAATTTAACATACTTCATTTAAAATGTCAAGAAACATATTACTGCTGGTCCACGGTGCGATAGAAAACCTATTTAAAGGTCTGCCAAACGTAAACCTTGTTTTCCACTTGTTCCTGGAGCTGCTAGTCTGCATTGTTATGGGTATGTTTTCGGCTAGAACAAAGCCTTTCCAGCCAAATTATGTCAGTTACCTACAACTGTTTGGACATGTTCCGGATCCGGGAACTGGTGGCAGCCTTGACAGAGACTCGAACCCGAGACCATCGGATTGCTAGCCGAACGGCCACCCACACCCGCATTGTTATATGTTATGTTCTCCTATTCGTTGTTAAACTTAGCCATTAATTTCTGGAATATAATCTATTGGGAAAGTCATGTAAAATGTCAGATATGAACTTAAAACATATTTTTTACAGCTCTAATCCATGCCCCCCCCCCTTAAACAAAACAAAAAAACATTGGAAGAAATGGCGGTGCAAATTTATGTTATGTTCACGGCTGGATTCTAAAGAGGGAAAATTAATTTCATGTCACACTTAAACCACCGCACGTGCATTTCCTACCTGTCTCAACCACCTTGAAATGGCCTTGTCTCTCAGGTGTCTCTTTTCTCTCTGGTGTCCCTTGTCTGGCGTTAATTGCCCATTTAATAGCCATCACGTAACTAACGCTGTAGACCCGTGTCATGGCGTCCATTTCTATGTAACTCTTGTCAGTTTGTACACGTAGCAACTTAACCTGTCCGATTTATTTAGCCATTTGTCTTTTTCCTCGCTCCTGCAAGGCTGTGGGACACTGCTGTATATCAGAGGCATCGAGGTCAGTCTATGACAGGTCAATGACATCTGACTCAGTTTATGTTAGGTCAGTGACATCTGACTAAGTCTATGTTAGTTCAGTGACATCTGACCCAGTCTATGTTAGGTCAGTGACATCTGACTCAGTCTATGTTAGGTCAGTGACATCTGATTCAGTCTATGTTAGGTCAGTGACATCTGACTCAGTCTATGTTAGGTCAGTGACATCTTACTCAGTCTATGTTAGGTCAGTGACATCTGAGTCAGTCTATGACAGATCATTGGCATCTGAGTCAGTCAATAACAGGTCAGTGACATCTGAGTTAGTCAATTAAATGACAATGACATCTGATTGAGTCCATGACATGTCTATGACATCTGAGTCAGTCTATGACAAGTAAGTAACATATGAATCAGTCAATGACCTGCAAAGAAACCCGTACACAATTCCTGTAAGCGTACTTTTACACTCAGCTTTGTGAGCCTTCGTCCATAATTTTCATATGTTTCCTTCCACTTGTTGCTCTTCATGCTAGGACCTAGGACATGATTCTTTTCTCTCATCCACCATCACCACCCCCTCCCACAAAACTTTCCCAAACCCGCCTCTTCACATTATCTACCAATCTTATAAACGACAAAGGGGAACAACTCGCCTGCTGGGGATTCAAACAAAGAGTTCTCTTACCTGCCCAACTTTCCCACTCTTTTGTTCCCCCGGCCCAGGTTTCAATCATTTCAAGGTCGTTTGTCTGACCTGCATCTAAGGGGGGGGGGAGGGAGGCGGTGGCTAACAGCCTAACTGGGGATTACCCGTCATTCCCCTGGGTCACGTGACGCCGTCTTGATGGCTACACGGAAATTATGTTCCACCGACTACAAATCCAGGTCTATCAAGAATGCGCTCTAGCGAGAAGTCATTCCTCCTTAAAACTTACTTAAGAGATACACGTTTAAAAACAACGATTTTTTTGGTTAAATCATCAGAAGCAACCTGCCACCACAAAAACAATGTGTCAGCTCAAACAACCTGCCACCACATAAACAATGTGTCAGCTCAAACAACCTGCCACCACAAAAACAATGTGTCAGCTCAAACAACCTGCCACCACATAAATAATGTGTCAGCTCAAACAACCTGCCACCACATAAACAATGTGTCAGCTCAAACAACCAAGAAAATCTGGCCTCCTATAATAGTATCAAAACAATCCATTTTGTCTTCGTCATTTTATTGAACGCATTTACTTTTGGACCTCTGTTCAACTTGCACTGCGGTCCCAGGAATGAAGATATTCAAAGATGTAGATAGTACAAATATGATTGTATGCATAGATGTCCTTTGATTTGTCACATTACTAAGATGCAGTCAACCGTGAAAAATTGAACGGAGCTATGAGTTCAGGTGAATAAATGGTAAACGAAATATGAACATTAATGAGGGTCAGTTGGTCTTAGGGAGTCAAGTTTGTATGTTAAGATGTGAACTAATCAGAAATAAGTCAAGTTACAACAATACAAAAACTTATTCTATAATTGTGATACAACTTTTTACAATTGTAAAGTTTCTTCTCAGGTGATCTAAAAAATTAAAATCGATTTTTGTTCTCATCGATATTTAACATTAACAAAGACGAAGAGAAACAATACAATAACAAACATGGGTCAATAGCGTCGTGAATGGGTCAATAGCGTCGTGAATGGGTCTATTGCGTCGTGAATGGGTAAATGGTGAATTTTATGGGAATACAACAATTCGACTTAAATATAATAAAAATATAATTAAAGTTTTTTTAACCATCGTATTAATATGTAGTGTGTATAAACAAACAGGTGACACCAGTTTATTGAAGATAAGATGGAATTCTCTGAAGTTTGCCTCCGCGTGTTGGGGGGGGGTGATTGAAAGTTTTAGACAAAAGTAACACATATGGTCACACAGCTGATCTTTGGGGTTACAGAACCACATGTGTCCTATCTATAATGTTAGACAACCGTAACTGTCAACTCAATGTTCCTATCTTGGTTTGTCATCTTTTCAAGTCAAATGCGTTAATCAATATTTATAGACATTTGAAGTTTGCGTAAAATTTAAAAATTGTTTTCCACATGGACGTTATGGCGAAATGCTCGATATTTGTGGGTTTTTTTAGTTTTATTGTCAAACTCAAAACACAAAATGCAGGAGAATGCAGGCAACACCTTAATCACTAGCCCATCAGTACATTAAAAACGTTCATACAATTGACGTTATATCGATCCTACATTTATTGCACACTCTTACAATGTACGCCGTACACTACACACACGGTGTACACCTATAATCTCTACTCCGTACACATCACAGAGTCGCACAGATGACCCCCTACTGTGTACCACTTACGTTGTCCTCAGAGAAGATTGAAGGCCAATTTGAAGTCATCAATTTTAATAGAATGGGAACCGTCAGGCCGGGACAATTTATTTTCCTGTATTCAGCGGGTACGCACGTAAAGGTGTGCAACGAATCGACCAGTGGTATGGCCTTGGGAGACGGTCTTCGTTTGACAATGGTTTGATTTAGATCTTCTGTCAACGTTTGAGGGTGTTTAGATGATGTCAAGATTTTTCCCCGATATGTATTCAAGTGTACTTTGATAATATTTGGGAAATATTTCATACATTTTATACAACTATATATTTATATATTGATGTTTATAAAAATAATAACTAAATAAACAACTGTTTTCAGTATTAAACATTTTTAAAATATCGATTACTAAAGAAACAGGAAATAAAAATAAAAACGATTCTTATAAAAATAAATAAATACATTTTTTAACCAAATTATATAACAAACATTTTTTAAAAAAAATTTGTAAGAATATCTCATGGAAGACCAGTAACTTATCTACGAGTAGAGCTATCAGCCATTGCTGTCACCTCAGCTATCAGCCATTGCTGTCACCTCAGCTATCAGCCATTGCTGTCACCTCAGCTATCAGCCATTGCTGTCACCTCAGCTATCAGCCATTGCTGTCACCTCAGCTATCAGCCATTGCTGTCACCTCAGCTATCAGCCATTGCTGTCACCTCAGCTATCAGCCATTGCTGTCACCTCAGCTATCAGCCATTGCTGTCACCTCAGCTATCAGCCATTGCTGTCACCTCACCAATCACAGAGTCATGTTTAGACTTCACATATTTAGTCCTGATAATACTAGAACCTTTGTGTCGAAATTTCGACCTAATATTTTTGCTGACGTTTGGACTTACATGACTACATTCACGTCAGCAAACATTTTGATGAACTAAAAAGTTGAAGTCAATATTATTAAACGAAATGCAATAATCTTCTGTATAGATTACAGTGGGAACGTCGGTAATAGATAATGACAAGATAAGTGACAAAAATGTCTATTATAAACTACAAGAAATTTCAGATGTGGATCTGAAAGCCTAATGTTTAACATAAGTCAAGGCCAAACATGTCGTAACTACTTCGCCAGTGATCCGTCTGAAAGTATTTCTGTTGGATAATTGCTTGTATACTATACAAATGCACTTTATGAATCTATTTGCGAAACATATAAAATTAATTATGTTTATTTTTATTAATTTTAATGGGTGTATTCTTGCCATCGTTTCGGAAAAAAAACATTAGCGAAATATTACAAAGTATTTTTATTCAAAATAATTGTTGTTTTATCTTATCTTATCTGTTACTGACGCTACTTCGATATAGAATGAGATTATATTTTTTTATTTGCGCTATTATCGTTGTTATTGTTATTTTTTTAACTTCAGCGATGTTCAAATCCGTTATATTAACTCTTGGTGTCTGCTTGATTGCATGATTGAGGCCTTGCTTGCCGACAAAACTTTGGATCGATTTTAACCCACTTCCTCGTATGCTAGCGAGCTGAAATTTTGCAGGCAGACTTGTGCTAATGATAAAAATGATATATCAAAATTTCTGATCGATCGAAAGTACTGTATTTTAAATTAATGTATTTTTGTTTATCTTTATGTCGCATGTTAATTTTTGTGCTTGAGTGTGCTCGCGGTGCGTATTATATTGAACGACCTTTTTAAATCCCTTATATTAACTTCACCGCCGTCTCTGTCGTTCTGTCGTCATCTCTCTGTCGTGATCTCTGTCTGTCTTGGGCGGTGGAAAAACAAAAGTAAAAAATTACCCACTTCCCGTGATCCAATCGAGCTGAAATTTGGCACACGGACCCGTCTCACCTAACAATGCATCGTATCAAAATTTCCGATCGATCGAACGTACCGTAATTAAATTAATGCATTTTTAGTTTATCCTAATATAACGTATGTAATTCAAATTCACTGTTTGTTATTGTTTTTGCTCCACGTGAGAGTTTGAGTTGACGCGGTGACGCGACCCATCGAAGTACCGGCGTGCTTTTGTTTACATTTTACGTGTCACGCTGAGCTCGGTCCAGCGATAGGTGACCAGATCTTTCCCCTCTCCCACCCGTCCCCCAGGGGTTATAAGGCAAAGGAAAGTTAAGACAGATTCAGGCTGTAAATGTTTGTCACGTTGGAACATAATCAATACTTTCAGTTCTGTCTCATATATAAGGGATTTATAGTCAAAAACTCTGTTTTTACGGGTTTGTTTTATTATTACTTTCATGTCGCGCGGGGCGGTGCGTATTATATTGACGATGCTTTTTAAAAATATATTCCCGATCTGTAAATGTAAATTATTATTGCTAGTCTGTCTCGCAGTGCGCACTATGTTAAAAATGTTTTTATAACCCCTTTACCGTGATCAAATCGAGCTGAAATTTAGCATGCAGACTGTAAAAGTTTTTTTTATTATAAACTATAAATCCTTTATATATTTGAGACATAACTAAAATTTTGGATTTTTGGATTGTCGTGCGATACGAATTATAATGAAAACTCTTTTAGTTATGTCTCGTATATAAAGGATTTATAGTAAAAAACTTAGCTTTTTTATCTATAAAGATGTGTTTTTTTTCTTCAAAATTTTATATTACAAATATTTTACTTGTGCTTACGCTACAATTAGCTAATGAACAATTGCCCTAACTCCTACAAATAGTTAATCAACCGATTGCCCTAACCACAAATAGCTAAACAACCCACTGCCTTAACCCCCACAAATAGCTAATCAACCCACTGCCTAAACCCCCACAAATAGCTAAACAACACATTGCCCTAACCCCTACCATTCTACCCTATCTTGGAGTGTCTCTATCACCCAATAGCCTTGAGCACCCATTCATCCCTGGCCAATATGGGTGACGTCACAGGCTATAATTAGATCTAGCCTTTCAGATTGCCTCCCTTGACTACTGCAAGGAGATAGGATTCAATTAATGAACTAATCTCAGAGCCAAATCTCGCTTGGGGGTTATCTAGAACAATCTACATGACAAGCTCGCCAGCATACCGCTATAACTTGCTCGTTATTGTTTAATTAAACTTCCTTTTTAGCCGGCGAACCCAGCAGCGTATCTTGTCAGCGGCGGATCTTAAAAAGGAACTGAGCGTGTTACAAACAGGTGTCGTGTTATTTATATTTTAAAGTCGTGAGTGGACAATGAAAGTAAAGACAATAAAAAACATCACTAGGTCGTTATTTGTTCGGCTACTATAATGTTTACACCAGAGTTGACAGAAAGACGTTACATACCATCAGGCCCAGCACTATTCGACACTGTAGTTTGGTTTCACAATAAATTATTTGGTTGTTTCAAATTTCTTGACGGATTAATCATCGACATACATAATTTGCAATGTATGTCACGTTCCGTCTGTCCCGTTCGTGACGCTACTAATTTTAGAAAGCAGCGCACCAAATTACTTCACCAAAAATAACTCTTTTCGAACATTCCGTATAAAATTGTTCAATATGAAAATAAAATAATGAAATTAAAAAAAAGTAAAATAAATGAAAGTTCTGTTTTACATTATTTTTTATTCTGATGTGTATTTTTTCAAAATTAAAAGATTTCAGCTGAAATGTATTTATTTTGAAAAATTCCGTTATTTTTGACGGGTAATACACTAGTCACTAGTAAAATAATAATAAATAAGTAATTTAATTAAGTTAATCTTTTTTCTGTATATTTTCATGGTTTCTTTATGATCATTGGATCCATAATTTAACACGCATAAAATAGACACGTGACACATTCCTGGAACACATCTAAGGCCTTTTCCCAATGAAACAGCCTTCAATAAGTTCTATCATTACCATGTTATCTGAAACCGAACACCTTTAGTAGGCGCTGATTGAACTCCGGATTTGTTTAACGATATTTTAGAGGCTGAAAATTAAACATAAGAAACTACCACCTGCCAGGGATGGGTGTTTAAACACTTAAAGTAGTTCTGTTGTAAAAGAGTTTAAGTGATCCGTTACATTTAGCCACTGCTGCTTTTTAAAAAGGCAAAAATATTTTTTTCAGTTTTCATCAACAACTTTCCTTGCTATACCCTCCGGGGTTAATTTTAAATCGTTGTCATTGAAATTTAGTGTTTATTAAATATTGATTATTTATCGTCAGATTTTTAGAAAATACGTTTTATCTGCTCTATCAGAAAGAACTTTGACTCTGTTATACACATGTGTCAGACATTTTAATATTAATTACCAAAAGATAATTTTTCAGCCTGACCTTCGCAGTTTAGAAATACCGCGCAGCAAATTTTGTAAAATATTCAGCAAAGAATTGATGCTGTGCAACTTTTCACACGAGTTTTTTTACTTTACATACAACAAACGAACTTAAGAGTAAAAATTGGTCATCAGGCCTATTTACAAAGACTGACCTATTTACTCAGACATACCTATTTACAAAGACTGACTCATTTACTCAGACAGACCCATTTACAAAGACTGACCCATTTACTCAGACAGACCCATTTACAAAGACTGACCCATTTACTCAGACAGACCCATTTACAAAGACTGACCCATTTACTCAGACAGACCCATTTACAAAGACTGACCCATTTACTCAGACTGACCCATTTACTCAGACTGACCCATTTACTCAGACTGACCTATTTGTCTCAACGTTAGGAACAAGTGGATTTCGAAATTATAAATTAAACAACCCATAAAAACACATTTTTAAAACTATAAATCCCTTTTATATGAGACATAACTGAAAGTAATGAGTATGTGCAATATAATACGCACCGCGTGACAAACATTTAAAGACTGGACGTGACTGAATTCACCTAGCTGTAAAACACGGGGATGGGGTGATCGATGGCTGTAGTGAACCCCAGTGACACGTGGAGGTCAACTATAGCAGACGGCTACATAGAGATACATAGAGATAAACTAAAATGCATTAATTTAATTACGGTACATTTGATCGATCTGAAATTTTGAAGCAATATTTTGTTAGGTGACACAAGTCTATGTGCAAAATTTCAGTTCGATAGCATCACGGCAAGTGGGTCATTTTTTACTTTTGTTTTTCCGCCCGAACGACCAAGACAGACAAGACTGTGAAGTTAATATAAGGAATTTTTAAAAAAAACATAAAAAAACACCATTACCATTGGCGATAATCTTAATTGGTAAGGAAACAAAAGATGGAACCTGTCAACAAGAAATAAAGATTTCCATTGCGGCAATAGGCAAAGACTTTGAGAATAGAAATGATCAAATTTGAGTCACATTCTGCTTTTTTAGGGGAATATTTCAATTATTTTGACTGTTCGCAACAAACATGGCTACTTAAAGGTGTATCTTAGCAGACGTCGTTTCAAAGTGATGTCACTTGACCTTGTTTCTGGTGGGTGAGTGACAAGTCATACAACAGATAATGGATAGAACGAGATACTGAACAAAGGGAAAGAATTTGTGTGAACTCATTGATTTTAAAAATAAATTACTTATGCCCCCTTTTCAGATGCATCCTCGTCCCCAAATTTGGGATTCAAAAGTTATGGAGTGGGAGAGGGTGGATTTAGTGTGTCTATTTTATGACTATTTTAGAACCTTCAAGTTAGCAAATTGAGTTTTTGTTTACTTAAAATTATTCGTTCGCAATTTCATTGGTCACGTTCTGTCTTTCATTGGTCACGTTCTGTCTTTCATTGGTCACGTTCTGTCTTTCATTGGTCACGTTCTGTCTTTCATTGGTCACGTTCTGTCTTTCATTGGTCACGTTCTGTCTTTCATTGGTCACGTTCTGTCTTTCATTGGTCACGTTCTGTCTTTCATTGGTCACGTTCTGTCTTTCATTGGTCACGTTCTGTCTTTCATTGGTCACGTTCTGTCTTTCATTGTCCAAACAAACTGAACTAAGCTTGAGTGATAAGAAAAAACATTTCAAATGTTGATATAATGCGACTTGTCTATGTTTAGCTCTGTTAACATGCATGTATTGATCTCGTATCGATACACCGAACCCACATTAAAAAATCCAGAAGTCTTACTCTTTCTTCCACTGGATGGTAAACTAAAACGGTACCCTTCTGAGTGGGTTCCCGAACCACTGAAAATCCTCCACCCTGCATATATTTCATTTAGGCACACTTTGTATGAAGTTTGATACCATAGTATGATATAACAATGTGTACGGTCAAATGATTACCGATAGAACATAGTTTATATGGGGCTTCCTAGACGGTGTACATACAACATATAAGAGCTGACATACACCGACTGGACTGGTAAGCGTCTGCTCTCGAGTCTCGTGCCGGAGAAGTCTTGTGTCGCACGAGGAATAAATTAACTGGTTCCTCGGGTGCCGGGTCACTTGCCCTCGTCCCGGTCCCCAAACAAGCAGTCTCCTACCTAATGATTGAGATTAGTGACCATCCATCACGGCCCTCCTGGATACCATCCCCATCATTACCAGCGGCCCGTGCTGGCATTTAAAGGCCACCGCGGTGGCAATCAATGGTGACACCGCTGAGATGAGCTTATGGTGGAATAACTCGTGCCTTACTCCGGGAACAAAGTGGATATTTATAACCTGAGGTAACGAGTGGGAGGGCTAGAACTTGTAGATTGACCAATGGGTGGAGATGGGTTGGGCTCGGTTGACGAGCTAGTTATAGGAGCAAGAGGAGTTTTAAAGAAATCTACAGGGATATTTATGGTGCTCGGGAGAATTTGATGATTCTGGCTGTAGATGGTGTCAGTAGATGATATCAGTAGATGATGTCAGTAGAAGATGTCAGTAGATGATATCAGTAGATGATGTCAGTAGATGATGTCAGTAGATGATGTCAGTAGATGATGACAGTAGATGATATCAGTAGATGATGTCAGTAGATGATGTCAGTAGATGATGTCAGTAGATGATGACAGTAGATGATATCAGTAGAAGATGTCAGTAGATGATGTCAGTAGATGATGACAGTAGATGATATCAGTAGATGATGTCAGTAGATGATATCAGTAGATGATGTCAGTAGATGATATCAGTAGATGATGTCAGTAGATGATGACAGTAGATGATGTCAGTAGAAGATGTCAGTAGATGATATCAGTAGATGATGTCAGTAGATGATGTCAGTAGATGATGTCAGTAGATGATGTCAGTAGATGATGACAGTAGATGATATCAGTAGATGATGTCAGTAGATGATGTCAGTAGATGATGTCAGTAGATGATGACAGTAGATGATATCAGTAGATGATGTCTGTAGATGATGTCAGTAGATGATGTCAGTAGAAGATGTCAGTAGATGATGTCAGTAGATGATGACAGTAGATGATATCAGTAGATGATGTCAGTAGATGATATCAGTAGATGATGTCAGTAGATGATGACAGTAGATGATATCAGTAGATGATGACAGTAGATGATATCAGTAGATGATGTCAGTAGATGATATCAGTAGATGATATCAGTAGATGATGTCAGTAGATGATGTCAGTAGATGATGACAGTAGATGATATCAGTAGATGATGTCAGTAGATGATGTCAGTAGATGATGACAGTAGATGATATCAGTAGATGATGTCAGTAGATGATGTCAGTAGATGATGTCAGTAGATGATGTCAGTAGAAGATATCAGTAGATGATATCAGTAGATGATATCAGTAGATGATGTCAGTAGATGATGACAGTAGATGATATCAGTAGATGATGACAGTAGATGATATCAGTAGATGATATCAGTAGATGATGTCAGTAGATGATATCAGTAGATGATGTCAGTAGATGATATCAGTAGATGATGTCAGTAGAAGATGTCAGTAGATGATGTCAGTAGATGATGTCAGTAGATGATATCAGTAGATGATGTCAGTAGATGATGACAGTAGATGATATCAGTAGATGATGTCAGTAGATGATGTCAGTAGATGATGACAGTAGATGATATCAGTAGATGATGTCAGTAGATGATGTCAGTAGATGATGACAGTAGATGATATCAGTAGATGATGTCAGTAGATGATATCAGTAGATGATGTCAGTAGATGATATCAGTAGATGATATCAGTAGATGATATCAGTAGATGATATCAGTAGATGATATCAGTAGATGATGTCAGTAGATGATATCAGTAGATGATGTCAGTAGAAGATGTCAGTAGATGATATCAGTAGATGATGTCAGTAGATGATATCAGTAGATGATGTCAGTAGATGATATCAGTAGATGATGTCAGTAGATGATGTCAGTAGATGATGTCAGTAGATGATATCAGTAGATGATGTCAGTAGATGATGACAGTAGATGATATCAGTAGATGATGTCAGTAGATGATGTCAGTAGATGATGACAGTAGATGATATCAGTAGATGATGTCAGTAGATGATGTCAGTAGATGATGTCAGTAGATGATGTCAGTAGATGATGTCAGTAGAAGATGTCAGTAGATGATGTCAGTAGATGATGTCAGTAGATGATGTCAGTAATTTCAGTAGCTTATGTCAGTCCCTTTTCATACATTTCTACCACATTTTATAATTTAATTCATCACCTAACTCTTCCATATTTCATAGACCTTTACTTAACAAATGTTACATAACAATTTCTTTCTATTCGCTTGTCTGAATTAATACCCCCGCACGTAATGTTTGACACGTGAGTACATCAGGTGTAACTAATTGTCTTTTTGGTATAAAGGTAAACAAAAAGTGTTTTTTTTTAATTGTGCGTTTGACGACGTTAAAAGATATCAATTTACCGTGAAAGATTTCAAATTTCTGTCTCATTAGTCTGCGTCTGTCAATCACACAGTTCGTCTGTCTTAAGTAACTTACATTTGAAACTCAATATTACCGCAAGTGTTAAAATTAAAATATGTTCTTACAAAACTACATCAATCCAAGTGGTACACGAAACCACGAATAATGTAAACCATCAATCAGTGATTGTACATCCAGCCATGTCTACTGTTTTGTTACACATCCTTTATCTCTTCACTGAAATTCTGTTGTTACACATCCTATATCCTCACTGAAGTTCTACTGTTGTTACACCTCCTCCCTCCTCACTAAAGTTCTACTGTTGTTACACATCCTCTTTCCTCACTGAAGTTCTACTGTTTTGTTACACATCTTTTATCTCCTCACTGAAGTTCTACTGTTGTTACACCTCCTCCCTCCTCACTGAAGTTCTACTGTTGTTACACCTCCTCCCTCCTCACTGAAGTTCTACTGTTGTTACACATCCTCTTTCCTCACTGAACTTCTACTGTTGTTACACCTCCTCCCTCCTCACTGAAGTTCTACTGTTGTTACACCTCCTCCCTCCTCAATGAAGTTCTACTGTTGCTACACCTCCTCCCTCCTCACTAAAGTTCTACTGTTGTTACACCTCCTCCCTCCTCACTGAAGTTCTACTGTTGTTGCAACTCCTCTCGCCTCCCTCCTCCATCCTCCCTCCCCCTCCTCACTGAAGTTCTACTGCTGTCACATCTCCTCTCTCCTCAGGAATGTCTCCATCACCAGCAATAGCCTCCTCTTTATTCGGCCCATTTCTCCCGATCATTAAAAATCAATTCCCTCCCCTGTTTTAGGGAAAGTTTTCCCAGACCTGACGTCCCTTTACGACCGCTCATTAAACGATTTTAAGGTTATCGCAGATCGATATCCGGGTATTTTGATTGATGTCAAATCGATGCTCGAGGAGTTCGATACTAAAAGTGATTTTACGCCTTTTATGGATGGCCTTTAAGTCATTGAATTCTTAAAGAAAAAAAAAGAAGAAATCAACGAAGTAGAAAAAACAAAAAGCATAAGTTAAACAGACATTTCCCTTGTGTTTTCATGGTCACATTATTCAGCAGCAACAAAATGAAAATATTGTTTACGATAAAAACTATTTGTCGCTGTACGCTGTAGAGTTGACACCCACAAGGTCCATATTTCTTAACTCAAGTCGCAGTTGTCCAGATCTATCATAGCCGGCTAACGAATTGCATTAGGTCCTACGGTACGATTATAGAAAGAGGAGAATTTAAGATTGACCCGTTCAAACTTGCGGAGGTCAAAAAGACTGGAAATTAAAGATTTTAATGAGGTTCCAAATCATAGAATTTCGGAATTTTTCAATGCAAAAAAGATTGCATAGTCTAGTTGACTAAATACATCTTGGAGTGTATCTGCTGTAAGCTGCCTTGGACTTTCATGACACCATCTTCTATAGGTAATGGTCAATAATTACAATAACTGTCATTGACTTATGTGTCCTTTTGGTGGCTTATGAGACCGAACTTTGGCCGAAAGGTGCGTACACAGGTCAGTCACGAGATTGTCAGGGTGTCATTTGGAGCTTTACGAGGACAATCTTTCCTGGACTGTCTTCTGGACTTGGCAGCCTGTCTTCTGGACTTGGCAGCCTGTCTTCTGGACTTGGCAGCCTGTCTTCTGGACTTGGCAGCCTGTCTTCTGGACTTGGCAGCCTGTCTTCTGGACTTGGCAGCCTGTCTTCTGGACTTGGCAGCCTGTCTTCTGGACTTGGCAGCCTGTCTTCTGGACTTGGCAGCCTGTCTTCTGGACTTGGCAGCCTGTCTTCTGGACTTGGCAGCCTGTCTTCTGGACTTGGCAGCCTGTCTTCTGGACTTGGCAGCCTGTCTTCTGGACTTGGCAGCCTGTCTTCTGGAATTGGCAGCCTGTCTTCTGGAATTGGCAGCCTGTCTTCTGGAATTGGCAGCCTGTTGTCTGTTTGATTCACATGCTGCTGCGTCGTTTCTTATATAACACCACATCAGGCTCGGACGCTGGCTGCTGACTCCCAGGAGTCATGCCCATTGCGTTCTTGATCATATCCTTTCAGCTCTTCCTTTGACCACCCCTGGCTTTCTGTCCATCTGTAAAATGCCGCTTTGGGAAGCTATGGTATTTCACATGTGCATGACTTAGTTCAAGCCACAGGCTTGTGTGTATACCTGGACTCCAGCCCTGACGTGTACTTTATATTAATTAAGCTCATTGTTATTTACATGACAATAAAATTATTGAAATTATTGCGTTTATTTTGTAAAAGATCATGACACAAACATCGCACATACGCATACAAACAAAGATCAGTCCTACCAATAACAAAGATTAGTCCTACCAATAACAAAGATCAGTCCTACCAATAACAAAGATCAGTCCTACCAATAACAAAGATCAGTCGTATCAATACAAAGATCAGTCCTACCAATAACAAAGATCAGTCCTACCAATAACAAAGATCAGTCCTACCAATAACAAAGATCAGTCCTACCAATAACAAAGATCAGTCGTATCAATAACAAAGATCAGTCCTACCAATAACAAAGATCAGTCCTACCAATAACAAAGATCATCATTTTCATTATCATTGCCTGTCGTCCAATCTAGGGCATAAGCCACAAAGACTCTCCAGGCATCCCGGTCCTGCGCCAATCTCTCCATCTGCCCCCAGCTGTGCCCGCTCATTTTGGTGTCTGCCTCCAGTTCCCTTCTCCAGGTCATTTTGGGACGACCTCTTTTTCTCAAAAATCAGTCCTACCAAAAAATGTATATTTTAATACTCTGGACAATAATATTCATATTATTTGATTTTTATAAAAGAAACTAGCAGACCCGTCGTGCGTTGCAACGATCTCAATAAAATGGAATACATAAAGATAAAAAAGAAATTACATTAAGGGTCACCAGGCCCATCAGTTTAAAATATGAAGTTCGAAAATCTGTTCATTTCAATCAATTTCATAACAAATATATAAATATATTTATCTATATTTCTCAATATCGTGTAAAATTGAATGGGGAATACAATATTAAAAATTTAGTAAAAAGCACATTTAGGGCCCCCATCCCCGAGGAAATTGACATTAGGAGTTCAGTGCCCTATAGAAATTTAATATAGGCTCTTAAGTTTTTATTTACCAATTTTGGTCAAAATCCAGTTATTTTCCTATTATGTAACACTTAAACTATTTTTTATATAGCAAATATAAGGAAAAAATACGTTAATGGGCCCCCGGCGCATTCGGTTCAAGATGTAAATTTTGAAAACATGTTCAGTTAAATTCAGTTTCATCATGGATATATTTCTCAAGATCATTGAAAACTGAGTGGGAAATAATATCTTAGAGTATACGAAAATAGACACTTGGGGCCCCCGGCCCATTCGATGTAAGATGTAAATTTCAAAATTTTGTTCATTTTAATTTATTTTCATAATGGATATATTTCTCAGGATCTTTAAAAATAGAATGGCAAATAATATCTCAAACATATACCCAAAAAAAAAGACATTGGGGTCCACGGCCCCGAACAGTTGAACATTAGAAGTGCAGTGCCCTTTGTTATTAAAACACCAAAGCACATAGCAATAGGTCTAAGAAATAAATATGCATCTTGGCACTGCACACATTGTGGGTTGCCCCAAATCAGTTCAGATTTGTTTAACTATAGGGACCTTATCACCACAAACTCTTACAGTGTTTTGGCTAATCCTTTTCTAAATAAACCACTAGATAAAATGAAACCTACCACACAAACGCATAAAATTAACCATAAAAAATCTAATAATAATAATAATAATCAAAACATTCTCAAAACACTAATAGTTAATTTCCAAAGCATAAAAAATAAAATTCCAGATTTAGAACTACTTATAAAAACAGAAGAACCAGACATAATTGCTGGTTCTGAAACTTGGTTGAACCCCAACATATAATACTCTGAGATTTTCAACACCAATTATCATATTTTTAGGAAAGACAGACCAGACAATTATGGAGGAGTGCTACTTGCAATTAAATCAAATATCATAGCTGAAGAAATTACTACACAGCCAAATTTTAATATAGAGTCTATTTATTGTAAAATAATTACACCAAACTCATCCCCACTTATTGTAGGCAGTATATATAGACCACCTAATACAAACCTAGAATACATGAACAATCTTTGTAGTCAATTAACTTTCATAAAAGAGAATAATAAAAATGCAGTTCTATGTATTATGGGGGACTTTAATCTTCCAGATATAATTGGAAAAATTATACAATTGATAACCATCAAACTAACAAAGAAATTAATGAACACTTCCTAGACACTATAAACAACATAAACCTAGAACAGATAGTAAAAACAGCAAAAAGGAAAAATAAAACACTAGATTTATTCCTAACAAAAAGACCAGGACTAGTATTAGACTATAAAATAATTCCAGGACTGTCCGACCATGATATTGTTAGGGTCACCAATACAATAAAAACTAAAATTAATAAGATACCTAAAAGAATATCATATCTTTGGAATAAATGTAATTCAATAAAACTACACCAATCAGCGGCTAACTTCCAACAAACTTTCCTAAGTAAATTTAACACAAACAACCCAGTAGAAGAAATTTGGAAAGATATAAAAACAAGTCTAAAAACTATAATGGATGAGAATGTTCCAACAAAACTAACATCAAATAAAATTAACAAATGCTGGTTCAATTCTAGATTGAAAAAGCTATGCAAACTAAAAGAGAACTTATTTAAGAAATATAAAGCTACCTATTCATATAGGATACACAAAAAATACTTAAAGATTAAACACTTGACACAAAAACTTAGTCGAAACCTCCAAAATGAATATATAAACAATGTAATTACCAAAGATAACAATAAAAACTTATGGTCCTTTATCAAATCTAAAAAAATGGAACCTTCAGGAATAGCCACACTAAAAGGCTCAAATAATAAAACCTATAATGATAACGAAACTAAAGCTAATATCCTTAACACTTATTTTGCATCATCTTTTTCTGCCTCAGGCGACAAGGAAGTTTTAATAAATTTAAATAAAATGGAGCAAATAGGTAACATAACTGTAGATGAGATAGGTATACATTCACTCCTAAAAAACTTTAAAATAAACAAAGCCACTGGCCCAGAGGATTTGCCTGCAAGGTTTTTAAAAGAACTAATCAATGAACTGTCCCCAATCCTTGTAGTTCTCTTTCAAGCCTCTCTAAACCAGGGTAAAGTGCCCCAGGATTGGAAATTAGCTAACGTAACTCTACTCTTTAAGAAAGGGGATAAATCAGACCCTCGTAATTACAGACCTGTATCACTTACTAGTATCACCTGTAAATTACTAGAACACATAATATATATTAGAATAGTTAGCCACCTAGACAAATATAATGCCCTATGCCCACATCAACACGGCTTTAGAAAAAACAGATCATGTTAAACACAATTAATAGGTTTAAAATATGAACTATTAAAAGGCTTAGACAAAAGTGATCAAATAGATACAATATTACTAGACTTCTCGAAAGCATTTGACAAAGTTCACAACCTTAGTTTACTTAAAAAACTTAACTACTTTGGAATCTCAGGTTCCTTACATCACTGGATCCAAGACTTCCTTTTGGGCAGGGAGCAAACTGTAATAATTAATGGATCTAAATCTGCACCAATAAAGGTTAACTCAGGAGTTCCACAAGGAATTGTGCTAGGTCTCTTACTCTTTTTAATTTATATAAATGATTTACCCAACAACATCTCAACAGGTACAAAAGTTAGGTTATTTGCTGATGATTGTATAATCTATAGAACAATTAAATCAGAACAAGATAGCAAAATTTTACAAAAAGACTTAGATGAATTGATAAAATGGGAAACTAACTGGAGTATGAGTTTCCACCCAGAAAAGTGTCAACTGTTAAGAGTAACAAAGAAAAAGAAACAAATAAATTCAAAATATTTCATTCATGGAAAGGAACTAACCCAAACTAAAGATGCAAAATACTTAGGAGTGATAATAAATGAGAAATTATCATGGAATCCCCATGTCAATGAAGTTATTAAAAAATCAAACAAAACCTTAGGCTTTATAAAAAGAAACCTTTACAAATGTAATAAAGATATAAAACTAAAATGCTATCTCACTTTGGTGAGACCTGTACTATAATATGCATCTTCTGTATGGGACCCATCCACCAAAGAAAACATTGATAAACTAGAACAAATCCAAAAAGAGCTGCCAGATTCATTACTGGAGAATATTCAAAACTGACTAGAATAACACCATTAGTTAAATCATTAAACCTTGAAACACTAGAGGATAGAAGAGCCAAGAGTAAAGTAGTAATCATACATAAAGCAATTAACTCTAATTTTGAAATACCACACAAAGATAACTTAATACAACCCTCAGATAGACATAAGAATAAAAACACCTTTCTTATTCCGTATGCAAGAACAAACTCATACAAATTTTCGTTCTTCCCGTCCGGAATTCGGGCGTGCAATGGGTTGCCTGAAGAAACCAGGAAAGCCAACACTTTATCAACATTTAAATCTCTAATAAGAATGCAGGACTAAACACAAACCATAGATAAGCGTAGGACGCAATAATCTTCTGTATAGAAGGAGCGTCTGAAACAGATAAGATATTTTAATATGGGCTACCAAGTTTTTATATCCAAAATTTGGTTAAGATCCATTCATTTACTCAGTAGCTAACGCATAAACTAATTTTTATATAGCTCATATTAGCAAAAAACGACATTAAGGGCTCCTATGCCCATTTAGTGCAAGATGTCAAATTCAAAACACCTGTTTATTTCAATCAATTTCATAGTGGATATATTTATCTATAATTCTCAAGATCTTTAATAATAGAATGGGGGTTAAAATTTTAATCATTTATGAAAAAAGAAATGTTGGGCCCCCCACCCCGAAGAAATGGGCATTAGGAAATTAGTGCCCTATAGTATTTCAATATTGGCTACCAAGTTGTTATATACAAAGTTTGGATAAGATTGATCAATTTACCTAATAGTTAACGTTTAAACTAATTTTTATATAGCTCATATAAGAAAAAAATCCTATTATGGGCCCCCGGCGCCCCATGAGTGATCAATTTTGCAAACAAAGTTGCCATTGACCATCCCAGGAGCGTACTTAAAAGTCTCCGAAAATTGCATGGCGATCGGATGAATAGTTTAGTCAGCTATAAAGGACAAACATACAAACATACATACTTTCATTTATATATATATATATAGATAATAATTTATTCCAACAAAACCTTTACAACACTTAAATTTTCATAATCATTTGATACACATACTATTCAAAAGTATATCATGACTTATCAAAGTGTTGTAGTTATTGTAAATGTGTGTGCGTATGTGTGTGTCGGTGTGTGTGTGTCGGTGTGTGTGTGTGTGTGTGTGTGTGTGTGTGTGTGTGTGTGAGAGAGAGAGAGAGAATCTGTATGTTAGTCATGTGACGCCACACATAGTATTTCTTGCATTCCCTGATTCGCGTGGTCTTAACAACTTGTGCTTCCTTGATTAAATGACCTCCCCGCAAGGTCAATCTCCAATTAGCTCCTCATCTTCATCAGGTGAACCACGTTGTCATTCGTCTTTTATCCATGAAATTAACGTGTTGGCAACTAACTAACTTACCTCAGCCCTAACCTTAAAATACAGAATAAAATTGTTTAAAAAATTTAAAATGCATTAATATAAATTTGTTTGTGGGGCAAAATAATTATAATAAATAACAATAATAAAAATTAAAATAATAATAATAAGAAGAAAATTAAATTTTAATCATTAAAAAGTTACGAGAAATACACCATATTTTACTATTATGAACATTCAATTCAAATCCTTTGGTCACACAGATAGTTAGTTGCTCTCGTGTCTGTCTTAGCGGAGTACACTTTAAAACATTTAAATTTGTTATTTACTTTAAGTGCCTGATGGACGCCTTTAGAAGAACAATGTAAACAATATTGAATGAATGGCTAGAAAAATTTGTCTCATGTTAGATGGACATATTGAGACACATGAGTCTCAAATTGGCTGGATATATTGAGACACACGAGTCTCAGATTAGATGAACGGAGAGAGAAAAGCGTGTCTGAGAATTATACCTTTTTCTTGTTTTTCTCTGCACGAATAATAACCTGATAGGAGACTTTCAAAATGATATATGTTCAAATATAATTTTGAAGAAAGAATTTTCAAGAAAGAAATAAAAGTAAATTATACAAAAATACATGCATAAATGTAATTTGAGTGTATTGTTGCGTACTGGGTTCTGGGTACGTTAGCTCTTGTTCAATGATATTTAAAAAACATCAACATAAGCCCAGTCACAATTATCAAGTTTAATTCTCTCCACAAAGTATATCAACAGACGTTAATTTTCCTCCATTCCTTTCTCACTACATCTTTTCATACACCGTCAAACTTTGTGCCACGCACAATAGTTTGGTGCGGACTATTATGATGCACTAATAAGTGCAACATTAAGACCAGTGATTCTCATACCCTGACATGTATCAGCTCTCCTACACCAACGCAAATATTATGTTTAATTGTGCTACGCTACTATTAATACAAGTATTGATCTCCACATTTTGTACCATATGAAAGTTACTGTAACCTTTGAACTATGATTAACTTTGGCTTTGATATCAAATTATATAAATATATAAATATGAACTAATATAAATAAATAAATATATAAATATGAACTAATATAAATAAATAAATATATAAATATGAACTAATATAAATAAATATATATATAAATAAATGAACATATATTAATAAATAAATATATTAATAAGTAATTAAAAGCGATGGTTAATGCACGTATAAAAATATTCTTTTTAAAAAGCAACAAAAGAAAAAATGCTTTAAAAATAATACGCTACCAATTTAATATGCAGGGAAGTTTGAATATATAAAAAACAATAATAAAGAAAATAACATACTAATTTTGACGACTTAAAATAAAAATCCAGCCAATTGCTAGAAATATTATTACCATTTACAGTTTGAACTTTTTCTGTTATAACTATTAAAATGAGCAGTAGCCGGATGATGTTGTCTTGTCAGGTTTCGTCCTATCATGTGGTCAGTTGGTGTGGGAGTGTGGAGGAGTTATGAAACTGAACCTCCTTGTTGTATGAGATCTAGTGCCTGGCGTGGGAGGGGGGAGAGAAGTTATGAAACTTGACCTACTTTTTATATGAGATCTAGTGCCTGGCGTGGGAGGGGGGAGAGAAGTTATGAAACTGGACCTCCTTGTTATATGAGATCTAGTGACTGGCGTGGGAGGGGGGAGAGAAGTTATGAAACTGGACCTCCTGGTTATATGAGATCTAGTGCAGGGTGGGGTAGCACTGGGGCAGTCAGGGGAGGCCAGTGATTTAAACAGAGTTGTCATTCATGCAGAAATCAAAATAATAACACAAAACACTGATATTCACACAGGGTGTTTATTATTATTAATATTTATTTGGAATCCTTTCCCTTAGCTTGAGAACCACTGATTTAAGTAGTCTCGCCACTATAGCTACAGATATGTGAGAACCACTGATTTAAGTAGTCTCGCCACTATAGCTACAGCTATGTGAGAACCACTGATTTAAGTAGTCTCGCCACTATAGCTAAAGCTATGTGAGAACCACTGATTTAAGTAGTCTCGCCACTATAGCTACAGCTATGTGAGAACCACTGATTTAAGTAGTCTCGCCACTATAGCTACAGATATGTGAGAACCACTGATTTAAGTAGTCTCGCCACTATAGCTACAGCTATGTGAGAACCACTGATTTAAGTAGTCTCGCCACTATAGCTAAAGCTATGTGAGAACCACTGATTTAAGTAGTCTCGCCACTATAGCTACAGCTATGTGAGAACCACGGATTTAAGTAGTTTCGCCACTATAGCTAAAGCTATGTGAGAACCACTGATTTAAGTAGTCTCGCCACTATAGCTACAGATATGTGAGAACCACTGATTTAAGTAGTCTCGCCACTATAGCTACAGCTATGTGAGAACCACTGATTTAAGTAGTCTCGCCACTATAGCTACAGATATGTGAGAACCACTGATTTAAGTAGTCTCGCCACTATAGCTACAGCTATGTGAGAACCACTGATTTAAGTAGTCTCGCCACTATAGCTACAGCTATGTGTGAACCACTGATTTAGGTAGTCTCGCCACTATAGCTACAGCTATGTGAGAACCACTGGTTTAGGTAGTCTCGCCACTATAGCTACAGCTATGTGAGAACCACTGATTTAAGTAGTCTCGCCACTATAGCTACAGCTATGTGTGAACCACTGATTTAGGTAGTCTCGCCACTATTGCTACAGATATGTGAGAACCACTGATTTAAGTAGTCTCCCCACTATAGCTACAGATATGTGAGAACCACTGATTTAAGTAGTCTCGCCACTATAGCTACAGCAATGTGTGAACCACTGATTTAAGTAGTCTCGCCACTATAGCTACAGCTATGTGAGAACCACTGATTTAAGTAGTCTCGCCACTATAGCTACAGCTATGTGAGAACCACTGATTTAAGTAGTTTCGCCACTATAGCTAAAGCTATGTGAGAACCACTGATTTAAGTAGTCTCGCCACTATAGCTACAGATATGTGAGAACCACTGATTTAAGTAGTCTCGCCACTATAGCTACAGCTATGTGAGAACCACTGATTTAAGTAGTCTCGCCACTATAGCTACAGATATGTGAGAACCACTGATTTAAGTAGTCTCGCCACTATAGCTACAGCTATGTGAGAACCACTGATTTAAGTAGTCTCGCCACTATAGCTACAGCTATGTGTGAACCACTGATTTAGGTAGTCTCGCCACTATAGCTACAGCTATGTGAGAACCACTGGTTTAGGTAGTCTCGCCACTATAGCTACAGCTATGTGAGAACCACTGATTTAAGTAGTCTCGCCACTATAGCTACAGCTATGTGTGAACCACTGATTTAGGTAGTCTCGCCACTATAGCTACAGATATGTGAGAACCACTGATTTAAGTAGTCTCCCCACTATAGCTACAGATATGTGAGAACCACTGATTTAAGTAGTCTCGCCACTATAGCTACAGCAATGTGTGAACCACTGATTTAGGTAGTCTCGCCACTATAGCTACAGCTATGTGTGAACCACTGATTTAGGTAGTCTCGCCACTATAGCTACAGATATGTGAGAACCACTGATTTAAGTAGTCTCGCCACTATAGCTACAGATATGTGAGAACCACTGATTTAAGTAGTCTCGCCACTATAGCTACAGCTATGTGTGAACCACTGATTTAGGTAGTCTCGCCACTATAGCTACAGCTATGTGTGAACCACTGATTTAGGTAATCTCGCCACTATAGCTACAGATATGTGAGAACCACTGATTTAAGTAGTCTCGCCACTATAGCTACAGATATGTGAGAACCACTGATTTAAGTAGTCTCGCCACTATAGCTACAGCTATGTGTGAACCACTGATTTAAGTAGTCTCGCCACTATAGCTACAGCTATGTGTGAACCACTGATTTAAGTAGTCTCGCCACTATAGCTACAGCTATGTGTGAACCACTGATTTAGGTAGTCTCGCCACTATAGCTAAAGCTATGTCCTAGGACTATGAACACGGCCATATAATTAGCGTTATGTTTAAAATAATGGACCTTGTCGTGGTTGTAAGGGCCATCGTGTTTGTCTTTTGACCTGTCACACGCTGTCACAAGTCAGCTGGAAATGTTGTGACAACTGTCATGGACGAGTCTGTGGACTGCAATGAGAAGATAACTCTTCCCGTGTTGTTTTTGTTTTAAAGGATTTCCAAAGGACTCCACCTGTTACAAAGGCCTTGTGTTTCTACCGTCATACAATGGCACTAGCATCCACTGTTACAAAGGCCTTGTGTTTCTACCGTCATACAATGGCACTAGCATCCACTGTTACAAAGGCCTTGTGTTTCTACCGTCATACAATGGCACTAGCATCCAGCACTGTAGGGGTCATGTGAAGATACCCGGCCTCACGACTGTGTTATTAGTTTTGCTGATAAATCTTCAAGCTCACGCGTTGACTTTATGGGGAGTCAACATAACGGCCACCCAACGATATGGGGAGTCAACATAACGGCCTCCCAACGATATGGGGAGTCAGCATAACGGCCACCCAACGATATGGGGAGTCAACATAACGGCCACCCAACGATATGGGGAGTCAACATAACGGCCACCCAACGATATGGGGAGTCAGCATAACGGCCACCCAACGATATGGGGAGTCAACATAACGGCCACCCAACGATATGGGGAGTCAGCATAACGGCCACCCAACGATATGGGGAGTCAACATAACGGCCACCCAACGATATGGGGAGTCAACATAACGGCCACCCAACGAAGCCCTCCACCTACTTGTCCACACCAGCCCACATCTTCTGCTGCCGACCGTGTCCCCTCCCCATCTCACACCACCGTGACGTCACCTTCCCTTTCAGTCTCAATAGTTTCGCTTAGACTTCCTCCTCTCTCACTCCCCGCCCTCACTATATTCCCACATTCCCTCTTTCCCACCTTCTACACTTCTCTCCCTCCCTGTATCCCCCAGTGTCATCTCCCCAGCGCATCTCTGATTTCATCCTCATCTCTAGACCCCCCCAATCCACCCCCCTCCCAAACCCAGTGAACGCGTGTGTCTGCCGGCCGGCCCTCTGATCTAACCAGATTGATTTTGTTCGACCGCCGCACACCCACTCCCCCATAATCTTCACCGAAAAAAAAATAGTTCCACTAGCAGAAGCGTATTGATTGACAGGAATGAAAGTGTCGCCCGTGACCCACCTCTCCCAGGATCTAACGGTTATTACAGGTCTTGAACTAGGGCTGGACTAAATTATTCCCGTGGTGCCAAAGAATCAGTTCGCTGTGTAAGATTCCCCAGTTGTTTTCATTGGAGGGATATACATACGTCTTGTCCTTTTATTTGGATCTCAGGTCACGTTGACTGGACCAAACCTCCCCAGGGACTGGACCAAACATCCTCCCCAGGGGCCTCTCAGAGGTGAGTCTTGAGTCTTAAAATGACCGGTGTCAATTATTTGTAGATTTAAGGATTTTTTCTTTTAGATTTCAAAAATGTTGGTTACAAAACTTCTTATGTGAGATTGTTCAAAAATGATCTTAAATGTTTAGGATTGGGGGAAAAATGAAAAGGTAAAAACAAGAAAATAAAATATTTCTGAAAGCCCCTATATACATTATTTTTCAAACTCCATGGAAATTAAATCATCGAATAACCTTCAGTCACGTAGCTAAAGACAAAGTCAGCCTCCTAGGTCAAGTAAACATTAAGTCAAAGGTCTATGAACTAGGTGAAGTGAACATTTTGTCTTGGTTTATGAACATCTGGAAACAAAAAAAACAAAAAAATATCATTTCAAAATAAGCCCTCAATGCTACTATTTATATCGTTTAAATTTTAACAACTATTAAACAGCTTCTACACAAGGTTTTATGCCTGAAGAAATCACGTGACTTGACTTTCGAAACGCTCTTCTTTAAATTTGATGAATTTATGTAACAAGCTCTGGTTTGTCTTAGTCTTATCTATAAAGACGCTCCTTATATACAGAAGATTATTGCGTCCACAGACCATGGTTCACAGGTCACGGCTATGAGGGTTCCACGCATTACCCAGCCGCCTTTCCCTAACTAGGGTTAGGTACCCAATCGGAGTGGTTGGACTCACGGACGCCATAGGCCCCGGGAACAAATCCTTGCCTTCACATGGATTCGAACCCGTGGCCATCGTTTCGCCAGCCGAGCGCACATGCCACTCGACCACAGTTTTGCATTCCAGTCGCTGGAAGGGGTAGAGGGGGTCGTTTGGTTGAAAGGGGGCAATCTGTGCCGCCTGGGGTGTTTTTCAAGATAACAGTGAAAGGGTGGCGCTAAATCAGGCCACTCCACTGTTGACATAAATTAGATCCAAGCAGATGTAAGAGTTTATTGCTTCAATCTTTGCCTTCAGTTAACGCATTTCGGTCGTTTATTCCTTTTTCTACAACACAATGGAACATATTTTTAAAAAATGGTAAAGATAGAAAAGATGGTTTAAGAAATAAAAGATGGTACAGATAGACAAGATGGTACAGATGGTACAGATAGAAAAGATGGAACATATTGTAAAGATAGAAAAGTGGAAAAGATGGTTACGATTTAAGAAAATATGGTACGAATAAAAAGGATGATAAGATATAAAATATGAAAAAAGATCGAGAAGATAAAAAAAGATGGCACGATAGAAAAGATGGTAAAAATTTTACAAATAGATAAGATGATAAATATAAAAAATATGGTAAAGATAGAAATGATGGTAAAATAGAAAAGAGGGTAAAAATAGAAAAGATGGTGCCGATTAAAATGATGGAACAGATTGTAAAATATAAAAGGTTGTAAATTTAGAAAAGATGGTAAAGATGGTACAGATAGCAAAGATAGTATATGTAGAAAAGATGGTAACGATAGAAAATATGGTAGAGATTGAAAAGATGGTAAAGATAGAAAAGATGGTAAGGATAGACAAGATGGTAAGGATTGTAAATATAGACAAGATGGTGCAGATAGAAAAGATGGTAACGATTGCATAGATAGAATCGATGGTAAAGATGGTTCAGATAGAAAAGATTATAAAGAAATAAAAGTTAAACAAGATGGTAAACATGATAAAGATATAAAAGATGGTAAAGATGGTAACTGTAGAAAAGATGGTAAAGATAGAAAACGTGGTAAAGCTGATGATGTGGAGAACTTGTTAAGTCAGCAACCTATGAATCTAAATATTTCAATTCTTAAGGCACTCTAGGCCCTGCTGTTGTTACTTTCCTTCTTTTTCTGTTTTTTAATTTTCTAACTAAAATTCATTTAATATTATTTTAATTTTACAAGATTAAATGTGGAACAAGATGCTAGGTAGTCATATTGCTGGGGATTTTTTTGAATTTTTTTTTAACAGTGAAGATTAAGTCTAAAAAATGTCTGATTGATTAAATTTCACGTTATTAAACATTTCTTAGATGTCTACAACTTCAAAAGAAATGTAAGTGGCCAGTTTTCTGTTACTGCTCGTAGTAATTTTATTATTACAACTTTATAAAAATGTAAGACTTGCGTTTCTCTCAGATAAAACCTGTCCATTAAAACAAAAGTGCATTCAGTGGAAGGGGAGACTAGTAGGTGGAAATTGGTGACTGAAACTGAGAAAAGTTGGGGGGGGGGTCTTTGATCAATAATGTGGCCAGGTAAACCGTATCATAAGGTGTGAAGGTGATCTTGGTTGCTCTTTGTTGAGAGGTTTCTCTCCCTTGCAATTTGCTGAAGTCAATTGTGTTTTTTTCTTGTGAACCTATCACAAACACGTGGCCTCATTATGTGGGAGCGGAAGAAAAACTTAAACCATATCACTCGGTGTGTTCGTTTGTTGTACTCATACACACTCTCAAACACACCGAGTTACAGACTTAAATATTTATTTTATTTTAATAAACGTGTTTACAGTGATAGCTTGTCGCTCTTAACTATTCAGATTAGCTCAGTAACACCAAATACGTCGTTTTTGTTCATATTAAAAAAAATCTTGATTCAAAATGCGAAGCTAAAGATACAAATAAAATCATCCAATAAAATCAGGCCATGTCAAACCACGTGACAAAAAAAAATGTAAAAATCCATATCGCACGCGCCCTCATATTTATCCTCGATATAGACGAACAAACAGACTAGTTGTCACGCAATACAACTCGTGTGCATAAACACGGACACATCCCAACCTACGCCCCCACCCCGCAAACATTATTGGCTCCTCTCCACAAGTCACCCCAATATGGCTCCGTCAACATTCTCGTCCAATCTCGTCATGAGCTCTCGAGTCACGTGATGTAACGTCATCCTCTTAGTGAGGTAGATCCGTAAAGGGGAGGATCAACTAATGGGGAGCTGGGGAGCATGTGGTGGTCTTAAAGGGAATACTCCCTAAAGGCTGCTGGTGTGTGGGGCCGATGTTTGGTGCCGGTTTTGTGAGGCCGGTGTGTGGGGCCGTGTGTGGGGCCGATGTTTGGTGCCGGTTTTGTGAGGCCGGTGTGTGGGGCCGTGTGTGGGGCCGATGTTTGGTGCCGGTTTTGTGAGGCCGGTGTGTGGGGCCGTGTGTGTGGCCGATGTTTGGTGCCGGTTTTGTGAGGCCGGTGTGTGGGGCCGTGTGTGGGGCCGATGTTTGGGGCCGGTTTTGTGAGGCCGGTGTGTGGGGCCGTGTGTGGGGCCGATGTTTGGTGCCGGTTTTGTGAGGCCGGTGTGTGGGGCCGTGTGTGGGGCCGATGTTTGGTGCCGGTTTTGTGAGGCCGGTGTGTGGGGCCGTGTGTGGGGCCGATGTTTGGTGCCGGTTTTGTGAGGCCGGTGTGTGGGGCCGTGTGTGGGGCCGATGTTTGGTGCCGGTTTTGTGAGGCCGGTGTGTGGGGCCGTGTGTGGGGCCGATGTTTGGTGCCGGTTTTGTGGGGCTGGTGTGTGGGGCCTGTGTGTGGGGCCTGTGTGTGGGGCCGTATGTGGGACCGGTGTGTGGGGCCTGTGTCTGGGGCCTGTGTGTGGGGCCTGTGTGTGGGGCCTGTGTGTGGGGCCGGTGTGTGGGGCTTGTGTGTGGGGCCAGTGTGTGGGGCCTGTGTGTGGGGCCTGTGTGTGGGTCGGTGTGTGGGGCCGGTGTGTGGGGCGGTGTGTGGGGCCGTTTGTGGGGCTTGTGTGTGGGGCCAGTGTGTGGGGCCAGTGTGTGGGGCCGGTGTGTGGGACCTGTGTGTGGGGCCGGTGTGTGGGGCTGGTGTGTGGGGCCGGTTTGTGGGGCCGGTTTGTGGGGATTCCCAAGATGAAGCATTCCCGACGCGCCGCTTTGTGGTCTGATAGTAAGGGGTTAATGTGTCTCATAATAGGAATGTGCTGCTTCTGGATGACTAAGGCGTGAATCACTTTATCATTTTCTTACGCACTTGTTCATTCATCGGCATCCTTCCGTCTCGCGAGACGATGGTGCGTCACTGTTGGGTTGGGTTGCATTTCCTCGAGTGGCTGTGCAGTCCTATCCTTGAGTGACAGTCACCACAGCTTTTGCACACGAGTTCTGTGCTTCTCAATGTTTTGTCCTTTCCCCTAGCTCTTCTGTATGCACTTGTACTTGTAGTAAAATTACAGACGTTTGACGTAGTATATAGCAATACAAATTTAGTCTTACAAAATCTCTACTTATCCGAACATTAACGTATAAGCAAAAAACGGATTTTCCCAGAAGTTTCGGTCGAAAACATTCGGAAAAATATAAATAATACAAATTTTAGATTTTTATTGACATTTTTGCACATTATCTGAGGTACAAAATAGGGGTTTATTCAAAGTAAACTTACTCGCAAATGTATAAAGTTAGCCTTAAAAAAAAGTTATAAATATGATGTTCAGAGTAGGCTTCGTCGACCACATCAAACGAACACCAACAACAATAAGTACGGCCAGGCCTTTCGAGAGCGTACACACTAACAGGGGATAGATTGTTAAACAGAAGTCATGAGTTAAATAAAATAACACGACTGTAGGAGAAGTTTCACAAGGTCATCCTTTAGGGTCTAACTGAACCTATTCACAGCTGTGTCCAGAATGTCGTCAGCGAAATGTCGCCTTCTCCAAGGGTGGACACACAAGTGACACGTAAGAGTCGTTAAATTAGAGGCTAGCCTGTTTCCTCGCTGTGACCAGAAAAAAGGAGTTAAGCAAGTTTCGTGTCATGTTTAAGTCACTCTGAGGTCCAGTTTGTGTCAATCTAAGGTCACATTTATGTCAATGTCACCAAATTCTTTTTCCTGGTGTCCGTCTTGTGGCTGGCTTTCTGTTACTTGATTTAAAAGGTTCTGGTAAAGTGGATACATCTTGGCAGGACATTGTATTTCCTTTCCTTTGGACATGTAAGTGGGCGTCGTCAAAATGACCAGGATGGTCAAGAAAATTCAAACGGTCAAGGCCGTTGGTCAAGCAAGCAGATAATTTCTAGTAACTTTGTGGTTTAATTAAGCCATTTCGGTCAAGGAAACGAAGATTTCAAGGACGCAGTTGTCGTAAAACATGTTGGAGTAGTCAAGGCAGTTATTGTGGTAAATAAAGCTGTTGTTGTCAAGGAACTTGTGGTCAGGGCCGTTGGTGTGGTCAAGAATTTGGAATAGTCACGAATATCTCCACACAAAAAAAGTTCACTGGCTTAGCTATTTATTATCCTGTAAACATTTTTGTTTTTCTCCAACATTGGTCTGAAGGATGAGTTCGTCATTATATCTATGTTATCTGTATTTACTGTCTCTCTACTGTCTCTACTGTCTCTCTACTGTCTCTCTACTGTCTCTCTATTGTCTCTATTGTCTCTCTATTGTCTCTCTACTGTCTCTCTACTGTCTCTATTGTCTCTCTACTGTCTCTCTACTGTCTCTCTACTGTCTCTCTACTGTCTCTATTGTCTCTCTACTGTCTCTCTACTGTCTCTCTACTGTCTCTCTACTGTCTCTCTACTGTCTCTCTACTGTCTCTCTACTGTCTCTCTACTGTCTCTATTGTCTCTCTACTGTCTCTCTACTGTCTCTCTACTGTCTCTCTACTGTCTCTCTACTGTCTCTCTATTGTCTCTCTACTGTCTCTCTACTGTCTCTCTACTGTCTCTCTACTGTCTCTATTGTCTCTCTACTGTCTCTCTACTGTCTCTCTACTGTCTCTCTACTGTCTCTCTACTGTCTCTCTATTGTCTCTCTACTGTCTCTCTACTGTCTCTCTACTGTCTCTCTACTGTCTCTATTGTCTCTCTACTGTCTCTCTACTGTCTCTCTACTGTCTCTCTACTGTCTCTCTACTGTCTCTATTGTCTCTCTACTGTCTCTCTACTGTCTCTCTATTGTCTCTCTACTGTCTCTCTACTGTCTCTCTACTGTCTCTCTACTGTCTCTCTACTGTCTCTCTACTGTCTCTATTGTCTCTCTACTGTCTCTCACTGTCTCTCTACTGTCTCTATTGTCTCTCTACTGTCTCTATTGTCTCTCTACTGTCTCTATTGTCTCTCTACTGTCTCTCTACTGTCTCTATTGTCTCTCTACTGTCTCTATTGTCTCTCTACTGTCTCTATTGTCTCTCTACTGTCTCTATTGTCTCTCTACTGTCTCTATTGTCTCTCTACTGTCTCTCAACTGTC
The DNA here is from genome assembly GCA_944989445.1 of Ampullaceana balthica. Taxonomy (NCBI): domain Eukaryota; kingdom Metazoa; phylum Mollusca; class Gastropoda; family Lymnaeidae; genus Ampullaceana; species Ampullaceana balthica. The sequence goes on from CALYLW010000986.1 coordinate 82,345, forward strand.
TCTCTATTGTCTCTCTACTGTCTCTACTGTCTCTCTACTGTCTCTCTATTGTCTCTCTACTGTCTCTACTGTCTCTCTACTGTCTCTCTATTGTCTCTCTATTGTCTCTCTACTGTCTCTCTACTGTCTCTCAACTGTCTCTCTACTGTCTCTATTGTCTCTCTACTGTCTCTATTGTCTCTCTACTGTCTCTATTGTCTCTCTACTGTCTCTCAACTGTCTCTCTATTGTCTCTCTACTGTCTCTACTGTCTCTCTACTGTCTCTCTATTGTCTCTCTACTGTCTCTACTGTCTCTCAACTGTCTCTCTATTGTCTCTCTATTGTCTCTCTACTGTCTCTCTACTGTCTCTCTACTGTCTATCTACTGTCTCTCTACTGTCTCTCTACTGTCTCTCTACTGTCTCTACTGTCTCTCTACTGTCTCTCTACTGTCTCTCTACTGTCTCTCTACTGTCTCTCTACTGTCTCTCTACTGTCTCTCTACTGTCTCTCTACTGTCTCTCTACTGTCTCTACTGTCTCTCTACTGTCTCTCTACTGTCTCTACTGTCTCTCTACTGTCTCTCTATTGTCTCTCTACTGTCTCTACTGTCTCTCTACTGTCTCTACTGTCTCTCTACTGTCTCTCTACTGTCTCTCTATTGTCTCTCTATTGTCTCTGTACTGTCTCTCTATTGTCTCTCTACTGTCTCTACTGTCTCTCTATTGTCTCTCTATTGTCTCTGTACTGTCTCTCTATTGTCTCTCTACTGTCTCTATTGTCTCTCTACTGTCTCTCTACTGTCTCTATTGTCTCTCTACTGTCTCTCTATTGTCTCTCTACTGTCTCTCTATTGTCTCTCTACTGTCTCTCTACTGTCTCTCTACTGTCTCTCTACTGTCTCTCTATTGTCTCTACTGTCTCTACTGTCTCTCTACTGTCTCTCTACTGTCTCTCTACTGTCTCTCTATTGTCTCTCTACTGTCTCTCTACTGTCTCTCTACTGTCTCTCTACTGTCTCTCTACTGTCTCTCTATTGTCTCTCTACTGTCTCTCTACTGTCTCTACTGTCTCTCTACTGTCTCTCTACTGTCTCTCTACTGTCTCTCTACTGTCTCTCTACTGTCTCTCTACTGTCTCTCTACTGTCTCTCTACTGTCTCTCTACTGTCTCTCTACTGTCTCTCTACTGTCTCTCTACTGTCTCTCTACTGTCTCTCTACTGTCTCTCTACTGTCTCTCTACTGTCTCTCTATTGTCTCTCTACTGTCTCTCTACTGTCTCTCTATTGTCTCTCTACTGTCTCTACTGTCTCTCTACTGTCTCTCTACTGTCTCTCTACTGTCTCTCTACTGTCTCTCTACTGTCTCTCTACTGTCTCTCTACTGTCTCTCTACTGTCTCTACTGTCTCTCTACTGTCTCTCTACTGTCTCTCTACTGTCTCTCTACTGTCTCTACTGTCTCTCTACTGTCTCTCTACTGTCTCTCTATTGTCTCTCTACTGTCTCTCTACTGTCTCTCTACTGTCTCTCTACTGTCTCTCTACTGTCTCTACTGTCTCTCTACTGTCTCTCTACTGTCTCTCTACTGTCTCTCTACTGTCTCTCTACTGTCTCTCTACTGTCTCTCTACTGTCTCTCTACTGTCTCTCTACTGTCTCTCTACTGTCTCTCTATTGTCTCTCTACTGTCTCTCTACTGTCTCTCTACTGTCTCTCTACTGTCTCTCTACTGTCTCTCTACTGTCTCTCTACTGTCTCTCTACTGTCTCTACTGTCTCTCTACTGTCTCTCTACTGTCTCTCTACTGTCTCTCTACTGTCTCTCTACTGTCTCTCTACTGTCTCTCTACTGTCTCTACTGTCTCTCTACTGTCTCTCTACTGTCTCTACTGTCTCTACTGTCTCTCTACTGTCTCTCTACTGTCTCTACTGTCTCTCTACTGTCTCTCTACTGTCTCTCTACTGTCTCTCTACTGTCTCTCTACTGTCTCTCTACTGTCTCTCTACTGTCTCTCTACTGTCTCTCTACTGTCTCTCTACTGTCTCTCTACTGTCTCTCTACTGTCTCTCTACTGTCTCTCTACTGTCTCTCTACTGTCTCTCTACTGTCTCTCTACTGTCTCTCTACTGTTCTCTACTGTCTCTCTACTGTCTCTCTACTGTCTCTCTACTGTCTCTCTACTGTCTCTCTACTGTCTCTCTACTGTCTCTCTACTGTCTCTCTACTGTCTCTCTACTGTCTCTCTACTGTCTCTCTATGTCTCTACTGTCTCTCTACTGTCTCTCTACTGTCTCTCTACTGTCTCTCTACTGTCTCTCTACTGTCTCTCTACTGTCTCTCTACTGTCTCTCTACTGTCTCTCTACTGTCTCTCTACTGTCTCTCTACTGTCTCTCTACTGTCTCTCTACTGTCTCTACTGTCTCTCTACTGTCTCTCTACTGTCTCTCTACTGTCTCTCTACTGTCTCTCTACTGTCTCTACTGTCTCTACTGTCTCTCTACTGTCTCTCTACTGTCTCTCTACTGTCTCTCTACTGTCTCTCTACTGTCTCTACTGTCTCTCTACTGTCTCTCTACTGTCTCTCTACTGTCTCTCTACTGTCTCTCTACTGTCTCTCTACTGTCTCTACTGTCTCTCTACTGTCTCTCTACTGTCTCTCTACTGTCTCTCTACTGTCTCTACTGTCTCTCTACTGTCTCTCTACTGTCTCTACTGTCTCTACTGTCTCTCTACTGTCTCTACTGTCTCTCTACTGTCTCTCTACTGTCTCTACTGTCTCTCTACTGTCTCTCTACTGTCTCTACTGTCTCTACTGTCTCTCTACTGTCTCTCTACTGTCTCTCTACTGTCTCTCTACTGTCTCTATTGTCTCTCTACTGTCTCTCTACTGTCTCTCTAACTGTTCTCTACTGTCACTCTATATGTCTCTCTACTGTCTCTCTACTGTCTTTGTCTCTCTACTGTCTCTCTACTGTCTCTATTGTCTCTCTATCTGTCTCTCTACTGTCTCTACTGTCTCTCTATGTCCTCTCTACGTCTCTATGTGCTCTCTAACTTATCTACTGTCTCATCCACTACATGTCCCCACACTCGTACTCTAGTCTCTCAACCTGTCTCTCTACTGTCTCCTATGTGTGTCTGTGTCTCGTGTCTGTCTACATGTCCATACTCTCTACTGCTCTCTACTGTCTCTCTAACTGTCTCTCTGGCTGTCTCTAATTGTCTCTCTACTGTCTCTCTACTGTCCACTGCTACTTCTCTCTACTCCCATAACTCTCTACTCTACTCTACTCTAATTGTCCTCTACTATCTCTCATTCATTCTCTCACTGTTCACTAATCTGTCTCCTATTTCTCTCACTGTCACCTCTTCTCTACTGTCTCCTCTCTCTACTGTCATCTACATGTCTCTCTACTGTCTCCTCTACTGTCTCTCTCTGACTTATTTCTCTCTACTGTCTCTCACTCTCATTCCTCTACTGGCTCTCTACTGTCCTTATTCTCTCATATACTTCTTCTACTGTGTCACTTCTCTACTGTCTCTCTACTGTCTCTCTACTGTACTCTACTGTCTCACTACTAGTTCCTCTACGTCTCTACTACTTCCACGTCTCTACACCTAGCCTCTACTTTTCTCTACTGTCTCTAACTGTCTCACTACTACACTCTCTACTGTCTCTATGTCACTTCTCCTCACTGTCATTCTCTATACTGATCTCCTATTGTTCACCTTCTTCTACTGTCTCTCTACTGTCACTACTGTCCTCTCTACTGTCTCTACCTGTCTTGTCGCTCTACTGTCTCTCTACTGTCTCTATTGTCTCTCTACTGTCTCTCTACTGTCTCTCTACTGTCTCTCTACTGTCTCTCTACTGTCTCTACTGTCTCTCTACTGTCTCTCTACTGTCTCTCTACTGTCTCTCTACTGTCTCTCTACTGTCTCTCTACTGTCTCTCTACTGTCTCTCTACTGTCTCTCTACTGTCTCTCTACTGTCTCTCTACTGTCTCTCTACTGTCTCTCTACTGTCTCTACTGTCTCTCTACTGTCTCTACTGTCTCTACTGTCTCTCTACTGTCTCTCTACTGTCTCTACTGTCTCTCTACTGTCTCTCTACTGTCTCTCTACTGTCTCTCTACTGTCTCTCTACTGTCTCTCTATTGTCTCTCTACTGTCTCTCTACTGTCTCTCTACTGTCTCTCTACTGTCTCTACTGTCTCTCTACTGTCTCTCTACTGTCTCTACTGTCTCTCTACTGTCTCTCTACTGTCTCTCTATTGTCTCTCTACTGTCTCTCTACTGTCTCTCTATTGTCTCTCTACTGTCTCTACTGTCTCTCTACTGTCTCTCTACTGTCTCTCTACTGTCTCTCTACTGTCTCTATTGTCTCTCTACTGTCTCTCTACTGTCTCTCTACTGTCTCTCTACTGTCTCTCTACTGTCTCTCTACTGTCTCTCTACTGTCTCTCTACTGTCTCTACTGTCTCTCTACTGTCTCTCTACTGTCTCTCTACTGTCTCTCTACTGTCTCTCTACTGTCTCTCTACTGTCTCTCTACTGTCTCTCTACTGTCTCTCTACTGTCTCTCTACTGTCTCTCTACTGTCTCTCTACTGTCTCTCTACTGTCTCTCTATCTGTCTCTCTACTGTCTCTTACTGTCTCTCTATTGTCTCTCTACTGTCTCTCTACTGTCTCTCTACTGTCTCTCTACTGTCTCTCTACTGTCTCTCTACTGTCTCTCTACTGTCTCTCTACTGTCTCTCTACTGTCTCTCTACTGTCTCTCTACTGTCTCTCTACTGTCTCTCTACTGTCTCTCTACTGTCTCTCTACTGTCTCTCTACTGTCTCTACTGTCTCTCTACTGTCTCTACTGTCTCTCTACTGTCTCTCTACTGTCTCTCTACTGTCTCTCTACTGTCTCTCTACTGTCTCTACTGTCTCTCTACTGTCTCTCTATGTCTCTCTACTGTCTCTCTACTGTCTCTCTACTGTCTCTCTACTGTCTCTCTACTGTCTCTCTACTGTCTCTCTACTGTCTCTCTACTGTCTCTCTATTGTCTCTCTACTGTCTCTCTACTGTCTCTCTACTGTCTCTCTATTGTCTCTCTACTGTCTCTACTGTCTCTCTACTGTCTCTCTACTGTCTCTACTGTCTCTATTGTCTCTCTACTGTCTCTACTGTCTCTCTACTGTCTCTCTACTGTCTCTCTACTGTCTCTCTACTGTCTCTCTACTGTCTCTCTACTGTCTCTCTATCTGTCTCTCTACTGTCTCTCTATTGTCTCTCTACTGTCTCTCTACTGTCTCTCTACTGTCTCTCTATTGTCTCTCTACTGTCTCTCTACTGTCTCTCTACTGTCTCTATTGTCTCTACTGTCTCTCTACTGTCTCTCTACTGTCTCTCTACTGTCTCTCTATTGTCTCTATTGTCTCTTACTGTCTCTCTACTGTCTCTCTACTGTCTCTCTACTGTCTCTCTACTGTCTCTACTGTCTCTCTACTGTCTCTCTACTGTCTCTCTACTGTCTCTCTACTGTCTCTACTGTCTCTCTACTGTCTCTACTGTCTCTCTACTGTCTCTCTACTGTCTCTACTGTCTCTACTGTCTCTCTACTGTCTCTACTGTCTCTCTACTGTCTCTCTACTGTCTCTACTGTCTCTCTACTGTCTCTACTGTCTCTCTACTGTCTCTCTACTGTCTCTACTGTCTCTCTACTGTCTCTCTACTGTCTCTACTGTCTCTCTACTGTCTCTACTGTCTCTCTACTGTCTCTCTACTGTCTCTTACTGTCTCTACTGTCTCTCTACTGTCTCTCTACTGTCTCTCTACTGTCTCTACTGTCTCTCTACTGTCTCTCTACTGTCTCTACTGTCTCTCTACTGTCTCTCTACTGTCTCTACTGTCTCTCTACTGTCTCTCTACTGTCTCTCTACTGTCTCTCTACTGTCTCTACTGTCTCTCTATTGTCTCTACTGTCTCTCTACTGTCTCTCTACTGTCTCTCTACTGTCTCTCTACTGTCTCTCTATTGTCTCTACTGTCTCTCTACTGTCTCTACTGTCTCTCTACTGTCTCTTTACTGTCTCTCTATTGTCTCTACTGTCTCTCTACTGTCTCTCTATTGTCTCTCTACTGTCTCTACTGTCTCTCTACTGTCTCTCTACTGTCTCTACTGTCTCTCTATTGTCTCTACTGTCTCTACTGTCTCTCTATTGTCTCTCTACTGTCTCTCTACTGTCTCTCTACTGTCTCTCTACTGTCTCTCTACTGTCTCTTACTGTCTCTCTATTGTCTCTACTGTCTCTCTACTGTCTCTCTACTGTCTCTACTGTCTCTCTACTGTCTCTCTACTGTCTCTCTACTGTCTCTCTACTGTCTCTACTGTCTCTACTGTCTCTCTACTGTCTCTACTGTCTCTCTACTGTCTCTATTGTCTCTCTACTGTCTCTCTACTGTCTCTCTACTGTCTCTCTACTGTCTCTACTGTCTCTACTGTCTCTCTACTGTCTCTACTGTCTCTCTACTGTCTCTCTACTGTCTCTACTGTCTCTCTACTGTCTCTACTGTCTCTCTACTGTCTCTACTGTCTCTCTACTGTCTCTCTACTGTCTCTCTACTGTCTCTCTACTGTCTCTCTACTGTCTCTCTACTGTCTCTACTGTCTCTCTATTGTCTCTACTGTCTCTACTGTCTCTCTACTGTCTCTCTACTGTCTCTCTACTGTCTCTACTGTCTCTCTACTGTCTCTACTGTCTCTCTATTGTCTCTACTGTCTCTACTGTCTCTCTACTGTCTCTCTACTGTCTCTACTGTCTCTCTACTGTCTCTACTGTCTCTCTATTGTCTCTACTGTCTCTCTACTGTCTCTCTATTGTCTCTCTACTGTCTCTACTGTCTCTCTACTGTCTCTCTACTGTCTCTCTACTGTCTCTTTACTGTCTCTCTATTGTCTCTACTGTCTCTCTACTGTCTCTACTGTCTCTCTACTGTCTCTCTACTGTCTCTCTATTGTCTCTCTACTGTCTCTCTATTGTCTCTCTACTGTCTCTCTACTGTCTCTACTGTCTCTCTACTGTCTCTCTATTGTCTCTCTACTGTCTCTACTGTCTCTCTACTGTCTCTACTGTCTCTCTACTGTCTCTCTATTGTCTCTCTACTGTCTCTACTGTCTCTCTACTGTCTCTACTGTCTCTCTACTGTCTCTACTGTCTCTCTATTGTCTCTACTGTCTCTCTACTGTCTCTACTGTCTCTCTATTGTCTCTCTACTGTCTCTCTACTGTCTCTCTTCTGTCTCTCTACTGTCCCTCTATTGTCTCTATTGTCTCTCTACTGTCTCTCTACTGTCTCTCTACTGTCTCTCTTCTGTCTCTCTACTGTCTCTCTATTGTTCCTCTCTACTGTCTCTCTACTGTCTTTTCTGTCTCTCTACTGTCTTTTCTGTCTCTCTACTGTCTCTCTATTGTTCCTCTCTACTGTCTCTCTACTGTCTTTTCTGTCTCTCTATTGTCTCTACTGTCTCTCTACTGTCTCTCTATTGTCTCTCTACTGTCTCTCTACTGTCTCTCTTCTGTCTCTCTACTGTCCCTCTATTGTCTCTATTGTCTCTCTACTGTCTCTCTACTGTCTCTCTACTGTCTCTCTTCTGTCTCTCTACTGTCTCTCTATTGTTCCTCTCTACTGTCTCTCTACTGTCTTTTCTGTCTCTCTACTGTCTCTCTATTGTCTCTACTGTCTCTCTACTGTCTCTACTGTCTCTCTATTGTTCCTCTCTACTGTCTCTCTACTGTCTTTTCTGTCTCTCTACTTTCTCTCTATTGTCTCTACTGTCTCTCTACTGTCTCTACTGTCTCTCTATTGTCTCTACTGTCTCTCTACTGTCTCTACTGTCTCTCTATTGTCTCTCTACTGTCTCTCTACTGTCTCTCTTCTGTCTCTCTACTGTCCCTCTATTGTCTCTATTGTCTCTCTACTGTCTCTCTACTGTCTCTCTACTGTCTCTCTTCTGTCTCTCTACTGTCTCTCTATTGTTCCTCTCTACTGTCTCTCTACTGTCTTTTCTGTCTCTCTACTGTCTCTCTATTGTCTCTACTGTCTCTCTACTGTCTCTCTATTGTCTCTCTACTGTCTCTCTACTGTCTCTCTTCTGTCTCTCTACTGTCCCTCTATTGTCTCTATTGTCTCTCTACTGTCTCTCTACTGTCTCTCTACTGTCTCTCTTCTGTCTCTCTACTGTCTCTCTATTGTCTCTCTACTGTCTCTCTACTGTCTCTCTTCTGTCTCTCTACTGTCTCTCTATTGTCTCTACTGTCTCTCTACTGTCTCTACTGTCTCTCTATTGTTCCTCTCTACTGTCTCTCTACTGTCTTTTCTGTCTCTCTACTGTCTCTCTATTGTCTCTACTGTCTCTCTACTGTCTCTCTATTGTCTCTACTGTCTCTCTACTGTCTCTCTACTGTCTCTCTATTGTCTTTACTGTCTCTCTACTGTCTCTACTGTCTCTCTACTTTCTCTACTGTCTCTCTATTGTCTTTACTGTCTCTCTACTGTCTCTACTGTCTCTCTATTGTCTTTACTGTCTCTCTACTGTCTCTCTACTGTCTCTACTGTCTCTCTACTGTCTCTCTACTGTCTCTCTATTGTCTTTACTGTCTCTCTACTGTCTCTACTGTCTCTCTACTTTCTCTACTGTCTCTCTATTGTCTTTACTGTCTCTCTACTGTCTCTACTGTCTCTCTACTTTCTCTACTGTCTCTCTACTGTCTCTCTACTGTCTCTCTATTGTCTCTCTACTGTCTCTCTACTGTCTCTCTATTGTCTTTACTGTCTCTCTACTGTCTCTCTATTGTCTTTACTGTCTCTCTACTGTCTCTCTACTGTCTCTCTATTGTCTTTACTGTCTCTCTACTGTCTCTACTGTCTCTCTACTTTCTCTACTGTCTCTCTATTGTCTTTACTGTCTCTCTACTGTCTCTACTGTCTCTCTATTGTCTTTACTGTCTCTCTACTGTCTCTCTACTGTCTCTACTGTCTCTCTACTGTCTCTCTACTGTCTCTCTATTGTCTTTACTGTCTCTCTACTGTCTCTACTGTCTCTCTACTTTCTCTACTGTCTCTCTATTGTCTTTACTGTCTCTCTACTGTCTCTACTGTCTCTCTACTTTCTCTACTGTCTCTCTACTGTCTCTCTACTGTCTCTCTATTGTCTCTCTACTGTCTCTCTACTGTCTCTCTATTGTCTTTACTGTCTCTCTACTGTCTCTCTATTGTCTTTACTGTCTCTCTACTGTCTCTACTGTCTCTCTACTTTCTCTACTGTCTCTCTACTGTCTCTCTACTGTCTCTACTGTCTCTCTATTGTTCCTCTCTACTGTCTCTCTACTGTCTTTTCTGTCTCTCTACTTTCTCTCTATTGTCTCTACTGTCTCTCTACTGTCTCTCTATTGTCTTTACTGTCTCTCTACTGTCTCTACTGTCTCTCTACTGTCTCTCTACTTTCTCTACTGTCTCTACTGTCTCTACTGTCTCTCTACTTTCTCTCTACTGTCTCTCTACTTTCTCTCTACTGTCTCTACTTTCTCTACTGTCTCTACTGTCTCTCTACTGTCTCTACTGTCTCTCTACTTTCTCTCTATTGTCTCTACTGTCTCTCTACTGTCTCTCTATTGTCTTTACTGTCTCTCTACTGTCTCTACTGTCTCTCTACTGTCTCTCTACTTTCTCTACTGTCTCTACTGTCTCTACTGTCTCTACTGTCTCTCTACTTTCTCTACTGTCTCTACTTTCTCTACTGTCTCTCTACTTTCTCTACTGTCTCTACTTTCTCTACTGTCTCTCTACTTTCTCTACTGTCTCTCTACTGTCTCTCTACTTTCTCTACTGTCTCTACTGTCTCTACTGTCTCTCTACTTTCTCTACTGTCTCTACTGTCTCTACTGTCTCTCTACTTTCTCTACTGTCTCTACTGTCTCTACTGTCTCTCTACTTTCTCTACTGTCTCTACTTTCTCTACTGTCTCTCTACTGTCTCTCTACTTTCTCTACTGTCTCTACTGTCTCTACTGTCTCTCTACTTTCTCTACTGTCTCTCTACTGTCTCTCTACTGTCTCTCTATTGTCTCTCTACTGTCTCTCTACTGTCTCTCTATTGTCTTTACTGTCTCTCTACTGTCTCTCTATTGTCTTTACTGTCTCTCTACTGTCTCTACTGTCTCTCTACTTTCTCTACTGTCTCTCTACTGTCTCTCTACTGTCTCTACTGTCTCTCTATTGTTCCTCTCTACTGTCTCTCTACTGTCTTTTCTGTCTCTCTACTTTCTCTCTATTGTCTCTACTGTCTCTCTACTGTCTCTCTATTGTCTTTACTGTCTCTCTACTGTCTCTACTGTCTCTCTATTGTCTCTCTACTGTCTCTCTACTGTCTCTCTATTGTCTTTACTGTCTCTCTACTGTCTCTCTATTGTCTTTACTGTCTCTCTACTGTCTCTACTGTCTCTCTACTTTCTCTACTGTCTCTCTACTGTCTCTCTACTGTCTCTACTGTCTCTCTATTGTTCCTCTCTACTGTCTCTCTACTGTCTTTTCTGTCTCTCTACTTTCTCTCTATTGTCTCTACTGTCTCTCTATTGTCTCTACTGTCTCTACTGTCTCTCTATTGTCTTTACTGTCTCTCTACTGTCTCTACTGTCTCTCTACTTTCTCTACTGTCTCTCTACTGTCTCTACTGTCTCTCTACTTTCTCTACTGTCTCTCTACTGTCTCTACTGTCTCTCTACTTTCTCTACTGTCTCTCTACTGTCTCTCTACTGTCTCTCTATTGTCTCTCTACTGTCTCTCTACTGTCTCTCTATTGTCTTTACTGTCTCTCTACTGTCTCTACTGTCTCTCTATTGTCTTTACTTTCTCTCTATTGTCTCTACTGTCTCTACTGTCTCTCTATTGTCTTTACTGTCTCTCTACTGTCTCTACTGTCTCTCTACTTTCTCTACTGTCTCTCTACTGTCTCTACTGTCTCTCTACTTTCTCTACTGTCTCTCTACTGTCTCTACTGTCTCTCTACTTTCTCTACTGTCTCTCTACTGTCTCTCTACTGTCTCTCTATTGTCTCTCTACTGTCTCTCTACTGTCTCTCTATTGTCTTTACTGTCTCTCTACTGTCTCTACTGTCTCTCTATTGTCTTTACTTTCTCTCTATTGTCTCTACTGTCTCTACTGTCTCTCTATTGTCTTTACTGTCTCTCTACTGTCTCTACTGTCTCTCTACTTTCTCTACTGTCTCTCTACTGTCTCTACTGTCTCTCTACTTTCTCTACTGTCTCTCTATTGTCTCTACTGTCTCTCTACTTTCTCTACTGTCTCTCTACTGTCTCTCTACTGTCTCTCTATTGTCTCTCTACTGTCTCTCTACTGTCTCTCTATTGTCTTTACTGTCTCTCTACTGTCTCTCTATTGTCTCTACTGTCTCTCTACTGTCTCTACTGTCTCTCTACTTTTCTACTGTCTCTCTACTTCTCTCTAATGTCTCTCTACTGTCTCTACTGTCTCTACTGTCTCTCTCTTTGAAATCCTAATCTTATCCAAGCTGGCAGATTATTGCGTGATGAAGTAAATCATACCCTCGTGATTATTTAATGACGACTCAGACTATTAGGATTATCTGGCAAATCTTATGTTTAAGATTTGTATTTTATATAAAAAGGAAACCCTGTATATAACACGAATCTTGTCGTAATGACGTCAAAATACAACTTGACCGCTTCTTAAGAAGTTAAAACTTTTCGAATGTCTAATGATGCTGGTTTTTTAAGTTCTAGAGATTTCACATATCGCTGACATGGCCGTTAACACTGACATACGTTTTTTCTTTAATCTTTTTATCTTTATATCTGTTAGCTGTTTGATCAGGATTACCGACTTCCTAGTAAAAACATTTTATCTAATCATAGTAGAATTAGTTTTTCCAGACGAAGCTAAGCATTTCGATCTCTTGTTAAATTAAGTTTGGGCTGTTCTGGATTCAAATTTTTTAAATCCAGCCAGATCTATGAAGAAAAACAGGCTGTTAAACAGATATGTTCCCAGGCTGACCTATCGATTTCAGTAATCGGTTTTAAAGCCTTAGCCATAAGAAATCGCTTACCTCTTTGTTTTTATGTCGGTCAATAATTGATCAGAAATTGTTGTCAATTCAAGTTGACTTGGTCTAATTCGTTTGGATTTCGGCCAATTAAGTTTGACTTTAATGAGATTTAGACTTCAGAAATTCTTTCATTGACTGTTTGACTCACTATCACTAAGCCGGAATTAGAAATCTGACCAACATCAAATATCCTTTTTGCTATAAATACATTTCAGATTGATAAAATTATCATGTGTATATTCTTTAGAGTAACAATAATTAAAAACTCCTGCAATAAATACATGTACAATCAACTCACAGACATAGTATAGTCTAGTCACAGACATAGTATAGTCTAGTCACAGACATAGTATAGTCTAGACACATAATAGTATAGTCTAATTACTAAAAGAGTATATTCTAGTCACAAACATCTTAGACTAGAGTCTAATCACAAAGAGGGAATAAACTAGCCACCAATCTATATCTATAATTCACCAAAGCGAGTATGTGCAAATGAGCATGACGAATGACCCTCGCTGGGGTCAACTACCTAATCACAGTTAGCGGTTTGGCAAGCGAAGGTAGTGAAGGGATGGTGTCATGTCTTGAGACCAGCAATGCTTTTTGCATTCACTTTTGTTGTTCCCTTCAAAGAGTACATGTATTGCGTGGTGTATTGGTTGTTACATCCGCCTGACATCGCGGAAGGTCTTAGGTTCAAGCCCCAGCGGTAAAATTAAAAAACAAATAATTAAAAAATGCAATGTTTATGTTTATGCCCGTTCATCCTATTTTCTTAGCGAACATAAACACCGTTTCGCATGTATTTCACGGAACAAAAGCTTCATTCAATGTTAAACCAATTCCTTCATCAGGTAACTGTCTGTTTCTATCGGTCTCATATTTCTGGTAAAAGATCATAGACGAAGTGGTTTTTATCCATCTTGGCAACATGGCTGTAATATTTGTTTCTCAACATTGAGATAACTTCGGTGACATGCTCTCTGTTGTTCTCAGTGACGGAAACGTAGTCATACACTCTCCTCAACAATACGCTCAGTACATGAATACTTCAGGAGTATATGGTGGCGAGGCACAAATTGTCGCGATGTCCGAAATAGTTTCCCAAAAATGCTTTCAGCGGCCCCTCCCCCCCCACAACGTTACACTCGTGTTGTTCCCATTTGTTCGTGCAACTGTTTGTGTCCGTTCTCCCCCTCCCCCCTTTTATTTGCCCTCTCTATGAGTAAGTCTGTGTATGGTTGCCACCAACAAACTCGTCTCAGACTTATTTTGTGAGTTAGTGACGTCATAGATAAATCCAAAGTGAGTTTTTTTTAAACGTTTCATGGTTTACATTTATAAAGTTAAAATTTAGAGAGAAAGTTCAAATGTTTAAATTAAACTCGGGTATGGTTAATGACGTCGAATCATTCTAGGCTATAGTTGTAAGACAGTTTTGTTTGTTCATGAACATGTCTGCTAGGCTATAGTTGTAAGACAGTTTTGTTTGTTCATGAACATGTCTGCTAGGCTATAGTTGTAAGACAGTTTTGTTTGTTCATGAACATGTCTGCTAGGCTATAGTTGTAAGACAGTTTTGTTTGTTCATGAACATGTCTGCTAGGCTATAGTTGTAAGACAGTTTTGTTTGTTCATGAACATGTCTGCTAGGCTATAGTTGTAAGACAGTTTTGTATTTTCATGAACATGTATGCTAGGCTATAGTTGTAAGACAGTTTTGTTTTTTCATGAACATGTCTGCTAGGCTATAGTTGTAAGACAGTTTTGTTTTTTCATGAACATGTCTGCTAGGCTATAGTTGTAAGACAGTTTTGTTTTTTCATGAACATGTCTGCTAGGCTATAGTTGTAAGACAGTTTTTTTTTCATGAACATGTCTGCTAGGCTATAGTTGTAAGACAGTTTTGTTTTTTCATGAACATGTCTGCTAGGCTATAGTTGTAAGACAGTTTTGTTTTTTCATGAACATGTCTGCTAGGCTATAGTTGTAAGACAGTTTTCGTTTTTTCATGAACATGTCTGCTAGGCTATAGTTGTAAGACAGTTTTGTTTTTTCATGAACATGTCTGCTAGGCTATAGTTGTAAGACAGTTTTGTTTTTTCATGAACATGTCTGCTAGGCTATAGTTGTAAGACAGTTTTGTTTTTTCATGAACATGTCTGCTAGGCTATAGTTGTAAGACAGTTTTGTTTTTTCATGAACATGTCTGCTAGGCTATAGTTGTAAGACAGTTTTGTTTTTTCATGAACATGTCTGCTAGGCTATAGTTGTAAGACAGTTTTGTTTTTTCATGAACATGTCTGCTAGGCTATAATTGTAAGACAGTTTTGTTTTTTCATGAACATGTCTGCTAGGCTATAGTTGTAAGACAGTTTTGTTTTTTCATGAACATGTCTGCTAGGCTATAGTTGTAAGACAGTTTTGTTTTTTCATGAACATGTCTGCTAGGCTATAGTTGTAAGACAGTTTTGTATTTTCATGAACATGTCTGCTAGGCTATAGTTGTAAGACAGTTTTGTTTTTTCATGAACATGTCTGCTAGGCTATAGTTGTAAGACAGTTTTGTTTTTTCATGAACATGTCTGCTAGGCTATAGTTGTAAGACATTTTTGTTTTTTCATGAACATGTCTGCTAGGCTATAGTTGTAAGACAGTTTTGTTTTTTCATGAACATGTCTGCTAGGCTATAATTGTAAGACAGTTTTGTTTTTTCATGAACATGTCTGCTAGGCTATAGTTGTAAGACAGTTTTGTATTTTCATGAACATGTCTGCTAGGCTATAGTTGTAAGACAGTTTTGTTTTTTCATGAACATGTCTGCTAGGCTATAGTTGTAAGACAAAATTTGTTTTTTCATGAACATGTCTGCTAGGCTATAGTTGTAAGACAGTTTTGTTTTTTAATGAACATGTCTGCTAGGCTATAGTTGTAAGACAGTTTTGTTTTTTCATGAACATGTCTGCTAGGCTATAGTTGTAAGACAGTTTTGTTTTTTCATGAACATGTCTGCTAGGCTATAGTTGTAAGACAGTTTTGTTTGTTCATGAACATGTCTGCGCCTCCACACACCTGTTGACAACCTCAACCCCAAAATGACCCCGACCCCCTGCTGCACCCACTGATAATGTCGTCCCGTTTCAGAGTGCTATAACATTAAATCAACAAATGGAGCCCCGCCATATTTTCACATACTCTCTAGACCAAATGCACCGCGGGGCGATATGGTTCTCTCTGTTGACATTAAAAGCTTGTCACTTTCTTGGGACAATAAAAACAGAATGTCAAAACCATGTACAGACATCACGTTTGAATTTTGTGTGTGTGTGTGGGGGGAGGATGCCTAACGAGTCTTTCTATTTATATTATACCTCACACCATTTCCTTTTGAGCAACCTTTGACGTACTTTTAGACATTCAACTTAAAAAGTTTATCCAGTTAACTTTTAAAACTTTTCCTACTACCTTCTGGTGACTCTCCTGTTCTTGCGTTTCTGGTGGACTCATTTCTTTATTCAACCCGTTATTTCTTTATTTAGATACTTCAGTCTCACGCCCTCCACCCCCACCCATTGTTTATTTCTTCCATTCCTTACTGATTCAAGTTTTGAAACCCTTAATTCCGACCATGTTAGAAATCTTACTCTTTACTCAATTTCACATTCCAAGAAGTATATAAATTGTAGCTTATCTTATCTATCTTATCTTATCTATCTTATCTTATTTATTACAGAGGCTCCTTCTATACAGACCATTATTGCATCCTACGCTTATCCATGGTTTATGTCTAGTCGTGCATTTTTATCACAGTTTTAAATGTTGATAAAGTGTTGTTTTTCATGTTTATTTAGGTAACACATTCCACGCCCAAATTACAGACGGGAAGAATGAGAAATAATTGTATGTGTTTGTTCTTGCATACGGAATAAGAAAAGTGTTTTTATCCCTATGTCTATCTGAGGGTTGTATTACCCGGTAGGTTATCTTTGTGTTGTATTTCAAGTTAGAATTAGTTACTATATGTATTATTAGTACCTTGCTCTTTGGTCTTCAATCTTCTAGTGTTTCTAGAGTTGATGACCTAACTAATGGTTTTACTCTAGTCCAGGGGTCGGGAAAATTTTTGTCTGAGAGTGCCATAAACACCGCATATTTTGAAAAGTAATTCTGTGAGAGCCATACATTATGTTTAAAACTAAAAATTCAATTAAATGTGTGCATGTAGTGTAATTTCAACACTAACAGTACAACAATAATTATCTATCTCAATTCTTTTTAATAAAATTTTTATGACATTTTGTATATGTAATAAATATGTAGATCAAAGGAGAATGAATAAACTTTTTTAAAAAATAATCGAACATTTGTCTGAGAGCTAGATGGAGCCATCAATAGAGCCACATCGGGCCCGCGGGCCGTAGTTTCCCGACCCCTGCTCTTGTCCATTGGATCTAGCGGATTTAAAGCGACTAAAAACAGACCATGCATTGTGCGGTCTAGTAGTAGGCTCATTATAATGTAGTATGAAGAGTAAGATGTTTGGATATACTCCATGTAGTATGAAGAGTAAGATGTTTGGATATACTCCATGTAGTATGAAGAGTAAGATGTTTTGATATACTCCATGTAGTATGAAGAGTAAGATGTTTTGATATACTCCATATAGTATGAAGAGTAAGATGTTTGGATATACTCCATATAGTATGAAGAGTAAGATGTTTGGATATACTCCATATAGTATGAAGAGTAAGATGTTTGGATATACTCCATGTAGTATGAAGAGTAAGATGTTTGGATATACTCCATGTAGTATGAAGAGTAAGATGTTTGGATATACTCCATGTAGTATGAAGAGTAAGATGTTTGGATATACTCCATGTAGTATGAAGAGTAAGATGTTTGGATATACTCCATATAGTATGAAGAGTAAGATGTTTGGATATACTCCATATAGTATGAAGAGTAAGATGTTTGGATATACTCCATGTAGTATGAAGAGTAAGATGTTTGGATATACTCCATGTAGTATGAAGAGTAAGATGTTTGGATATACTCCATGTAGTATGAAGAGTAAGATGTTTGGATATACTCCATGTAGTATGAAGAGTAAGATGTTTGGATATACTCCATGTAGTATGAAGAGTAAGATGTTTGGATATACTCCATGTAGTATGAAGAGTAAGATGTTTGGATATACTCCATGTAGTATGAAGAGTAAGATGTTTGGATATACTCCATGTAGTATGAAGAGTAAGATGTTTGGATATACTCCATGTAGTATGAAGAGTAAGATGTTTGGATATACTCCATATAGTATGAAGAGTAAGATGTTTGGATATACTCCAATAGAAACACAAATGACACTAGCTAGACGTTGCAAGATTTCTTTGATATCTGATGATCTTTTAACGTCAAGATATTTACCCACTGCCCCCCCCCCTCCACCCGATATGTCGATAATTTTTTTCTAGCCAAAGATGAGAACTCGTTGACACGAGCTCCATCAAATAAAGATTCAGTCGTTACATCCATTGTGGAGGAAAAGTTGAGTTCAAAAGTTGCTGTGGAGACTGTAGCTCCATTGTGGAGGAAAAGTTGAGTTCAAAAGTTGCTGTGGAGACTGTAGCTCCAAAATAAATATTATTTTTTGACTCACTAAGGACAAACACAAATTTTTTTGCAGAATGTTTTCTGAAATTTGAATCTTTTCGGATTAACGAGACACGTGGGCTTAATCCCTGGTTCCGAAATGATCAATCAGTAACTATAGACCGTGCTTCTGTGATTATTACAATAATGCCCCAACCGGAGAAGAAAGTATTGAAAATAAATTTACGATAGTTCAGCAATAATACAGCAACAACGTAAAAGTAACTGAAACATAATAATTTAAAAAAAAACTGTTACAGGCTTTAAATATGACGATATATCAATTGATTTTGTCGTCGACAAGCCGACATAATGGTGAGACAAGCACTACGTAACGCTCCATTAACTTGAGATGGTGGTCAGTCAAGTGTGAACGACTGGATTACTCTCAAAGCCTTGGCTTTGGTTTTTGGTCTGTGGCCCCAGGAGTGAAAGACGGGGTTGTGATGGGTTGATGTCATGTGTGATGTACGGGGTTGTGATGGGTTGATGTCATGTGTGATGTACGGGGTTGTGATGGGTTGATGTCATGTATGATGTACGGGTTTGTGAGTGTAGGCATTGTATAACAGTGTTGTATAAATGAGATGTGGTTTTGTTACCTTGATTCTTTGAAATGACTGTATACGAAGGACAGCAGCGTTCAAGCCGTATGAAGTAGCCAAAAAGTGAGTCTATACTCGCTAAGACTTTGGCCCATAAAAACATGTCTAAGAAAACCTTCTTAGTACATTCTCCTATAGAAAACAATATTTAAAAATTAATTTTAACAACTAAACCTTCAATTTGTTTAAAATCTAAAAAGTTTTTTTTTAATTTAATTTTTAATTATTTGTCTTTCCAGTTTTGTATTATTGGTTGTTGAAGTCTTTGGACAGAAACATCGTTTTATTGCTTTCTCTTCGAAACTGGGTCGATCGGTGCGTTAAACCGTTAATGGACCATAAAACATCCTATTGTAATCCTGACTTCTTATTTCACTCTTACATTCACCTAACAGACGATTTTGTTGTTTCATCTTCATGCATGTCAAGTCATTTGTGAATAGGCGTGAACAATTTCACTTCATTTCTGCCCGTTGGACTTCAAATGAAATAAAATAAAAAGGTAGATTTGATTCAATATAATGAAGAACTGATAACCGTGCTTAATTTAATAATTTTCAAAAAAGAATTCTTTGTGCTCGACTAAAGTTCTGTCGATTTGACTCTGCTTAAGAAACTTGCGTTTTCCTTTGAAGTTGTTGACGTTGTCTGCTGGAGTATGAACACGTCAAGTAGATTCTCGAGGCACGTGCACCATCACGCACCGTTCAACATGTCAGCTCGTCTTACACGGCTAAACGAAACGTGATCGATACATTTCCCTTCGTGCGCACCAAACCCATGCGCACCAACCACAACTGTCTTTAATTTCTTTTGATGATTTTTTAAAAAGAATTTTAGGCGAAATCTCTTCAGCTGAAAGAACATACACAAACCGTAAATCTGTTTATGTTTCTATACAAATTAATTACGTACTCAATTTTGTGTGGGTTATGATATCATATTCAGAAATGAACTAATCTCTGGATTTGAAATATGTTTTAGGTTTGAAGTTTTGAAAGTATTAGTTCACTTTAACACGTTTCAAACTTAAATGGTCGATTGATGTTTGGTTTTCAGGGCAGGAGAATAATAACAATGGTAGAAGAAACACACAATCCAGTGGTATTTTTTTAACTGTAAAATCTTTTCCCAGTTTTGGAACATTATCTTTAACATTTGATACTGACGTCCCCTTCTCCTGTCCTTTATTCTTGTCAAGTACCTATGCCCATCTTTCTCTTCTCGTTGCAGTTCTTATTTTTTATTTTTATTATTTTTTTAAAATCTGCAAACCATTATTTTTTCCATGGTATAGTTTGTAATATATAAAGTATATTTAATTTGAATTCTTGTGTTTATTTATTTTTATTCGGCTGGATAGCGAAGTCAATAGTGCGCTCGCCTCACAAGCTGAGTGTCGTGGGATCGAGCCCACGTTAAAGCCATTATAAAAATGTTGATGAATGACTAACGTTAAGAAGGTCCTCCGCTGACCTGGAGAGGGATGGGCGCCGCCAGGGTCTACCAAGCCCGAGAATGTTCTAAACATTAGAACCCCCTACGACCACAAAAAGATGTTATAAGACTAAAAAGAAAAATGATGAACGCGTTAGCCGCACAGTTTGCTGATGTATTTGTTTATTATTAAAGCTTTTACTTTTTGTTTTAAAATCTCAAAGTTTATTTTTGTATCTTGTATTTTAAAAGCTTCATCGCAGTCCAATTCCATATCACATAATAATTAAAGAAATCCCATCAAACACACTCAGAGTGCGTTTCCGGTTTTAGTTTGAGAATCGGGTGCCATGTTTCCAATGCGTTCTTTGACGTGGATATAAAGTGACGGACGATATCTTAGCTTTGAAACCTGGTGCAAGACCACATCTCCCCCCCCCCAGTGATACTTTTAGAGACCCTCCTACCACCAGCCAGACAACTTAAACACGCGACCGACAACCCAGCACTCGAGGACAACACCAACTAAAACTTGCTATAATCCAATTTTGCTGAGGAAAATGCTGCTCGCGTCTACAGGAGACAGTTCAAGTCAAGTGGTTCTAACAATATATTCACATAGCCACAAAAATTATTATTTTTTTTCAACAATTCTTTTGTGGCTTATAAAATATGTTAATTTTTTTTAAATCCTTGTACGTCATCGTCCTCAAGGGATGGTCTTTGAAAACTGTTTCTGTACAGAGTTAAGCTTTCATGTTCTTAATCTGCTTTGTTTCCTTACTTTGTTGGGCTTTGTGAATCCGACTTTTTATTATTTTGTACATTTATTCAAGGTGTCATCGTTTATGCGGTGTAGATAAGATGCTACTCGGGATGGGGTGACCCCCCCCCACCCCCGTGGAGTTTAAGAGTTAGAACCACCAGTGGTGTTTGATGCTTTTGGCCACCTTATTATTTTCTTTACTAAACTACTTTCTATGTAGCCTTAATTGTCATATAAATAAACATTTAGAAATACATTGTCACTTTTGTGGATTTCTGTCTCCGCTCCATTTTATTAACGCATCTTTGTAATATTTCGAAATTGCCACCCCTTCATCTTAAGAAAACAGCGCCTTGTCATCAGCCCATGTATACTGACTGATTGTATTGTTACATTGTTCAAGATGTCAGTTTGTTTAATAGTGCCTTGACGAGGTCGATCTAAATATGTTTTTGGCGCATTTCAGTTAAAATGAAGCAATTGCGCGCAACATTTTGACCAGGCCTGATATAGTCAATTGTTTGAGAACCTTGGCTCTACCCTCGAATCCAAGTCCCTAAGTCTGCCAGTCTCTGTGCCCAAGCCATCCGGGTCAGGTTCAATACCAAAATTAGTCTTCAGCTCTTCGCGGATCTCTGGAGCTAGCCGTGTAACACAATAAATGAATGTTCCATAAAAATTTTCTGGGATGGGGGACGAGTTGAAGTGAATACTCAGTGTGTCCGTCTGTTTGTTTTCGGTGCATCTACTAAACCAATGCTGTCTTTAAATCTTGTCAGTGTAGACCAGATGGCATGATGGATATTAAAAAAAAAGACATTTAAAATTTTTTAAATTGTCTGCAGGTAGTCGAGATGTGTTTGGTTATATTTAAATGTACTTACAATGCTCTTGTTAAATTTGAAACCAAGGAAACAATTTAGTTGTTTATAACACGATTAGGGGGTGGGGGTACTGCACAGATGCAATAGTTATTCTCTGTAGGTTAATATTTCCTTTGAAGTTGTTTGGTTTCCCTGATATGAAAGCTGAGACTGAGGCCTGAGGATTAAAGGTTACATTTCTGCGCCTGGGAATTTGTTAATTTTTTAAATATAAATAAATCGATATAAATGTGAAATGGAAAGACTTCTTTGGGCGAATTAAGCGTGACCACAAAATGTCAATCAATTCTATATTAAATGAATCGCAATCAGGCAGGTAAAATATATGCTGTGTTTTGACAGAGTTACCCAACTTGTTGGACTAAATGGTGTGTTTTGACAGAGTTACCCAACTTGTTGGACTAAATGTTGTGTTTTGACAGAGTTACCCAACTTGTTGGACTAAATGGTGTGTTTTGGCAGAGTTACCCAACTTGTTGAACTAGATGGTGTGTTTTGACAGAGTTACCCAACTTGTTGGACTAGATGAATTGTTTTAAACAGAGGATAGTTGGCCAAATTGTTGGACTAGATGAATTGTTTTAAACAGAGGATAGTTGGCCAACTTGTTGGACTAGATGAATTGTTTTAAACAGAGGATAGTTGGCCAACTTGTTGGACTAGATGAAGTGTTTTAAACAGAGGATAGTTGGCCAACTTGTTGGACTAGATGAAGTGTTTTAAACAGAGGATAGTTGGCCAACTTGTTGGACTAGATGAAGTGTTTTAAACAGAGGATAGTTGGCCAACTTGTTGGACTAGATGAAGTGTTTTAAACAGAGGATAGTTGGCCAACTTGTTGGACTAGAGGATAGTTGGCCAACTTGTTGGACTAGAGGATAGTTGGCCAACTTGTTGGACTAGAGGATAGTTGGCCAACTTGTTGGACTAGAGGATAGTTGGCCAACTTGTTGGACTAGAGGATAGTTGGCCAACTTGTTGGACTAGAGGATAGTTGGCCAACTTGTTGGACTAGAGGATAGTTGGCCAGAGAGCGTGGAGAAGAATTCAGAAAAAGATATTATGAGAAAATAAATTGAATAGAAGACAGCTTAAAAGGAAGGGGGGGGGGAATACAAGGACGAAGTGGGATATAGAGTGAGAGGGGAGGTGGAGAAAGAGAGAATCAAGTGTAAGTGAAAAACCGCGGGGAGTATCAAAACAATAATAATATGACACAGTTGATGAAAACACAGAAATAATCAGTGGGATGGAAGACAGGAAACAGAAAGGACAGACTTAAAAATGTGAAGCGATAAATTGAATGGGGAAACATGAGAAATCGAAAATAAAGAGAAAGAAAATGATACATAGATAGAGAGACAGAGAGAAATAGAGTGAAGAAAGGAAAGAATAGAAAATGATACATAGATAGAGAGACAGAGAGCAATAGAGTGAAGAAAGGAAAGAATAGAAAATGATACATAGATAGAGAGACAGAGAGAAATAGAGTGAAGAAAGGAAAGAATAGAAAATGATACATAGATAGAGAGACAGAGAGAAATAGAGTGAAGAAAGGAAAGAATAGAAAATGATACATAGATAGAGAGACAGAGAGAAATAGAGTGAAGAAAGGAAATAATAGAAAATGGGGAGGCGAGAATATGAAGGATAAAGAGAGTACAGCTTGTGAGAATTTAGAATTGAACAATTTGGCAGTCACTGAGAAGAGAGGAAAAGACACTGGAAGAAAGTGACAGACTGTGGAAGAAATTGACAGACACTGGAAGAAAGTGACAGACTGTGGAAGAAATTGACAGACACTGGAAGAAAGTGACAGACTGTGGAAGAAATTGACAGACACTGGAAGAAAGTGACAGACTGTGGAAGAAATTGACAGACACTGGAAGAAAGTGACAGACTGTGGAAGAAATTGACAGACACTGGAAGAAAGTGACAGACTGTGGAAGAAATTGACAGACACTGGAAGAAAGTGACAGACTGTGGAAGAAATTGACAGACACTGGAAGAAAGTGACAGACTGTGGAAGAAATTGACAGACACTGGAAGAAAGTGACAGACTGTGGAAGAAATTGACAGACACTGGAAGAAAGTGACAGACTGTGGAAGAAATTGACAGACACTGGAAGAAAGTGACAGACTGTGGAAGAAATTGACAGACACTGGAAGAAAGTGACAGACTGTGGAAGAAATTGACAGACACTGGAAGAAAGTGACAGACTGTGGAAGAAATTGACAGACACTGGAAGAAAGTGACAGACTGTGGAAGAAATTGACAGACACTGGAAGAAAGTGACAGACTGTGGAAGAAATTGACAGACACTGGAAGAAAGTGACAGACTGTGGAAGAAATTGACAGACACTGGAAGAAAGTGACAGACTGTGGAAGAAATTGACAGACACTGGAAGAAAGTGACAGACTGTGGAAGAAATTGACAGACACTGGAAGAAAGTGACAGACTGTGGAAGAAATTGACAGACACTGGAAGAAAGTGACAGACTGTGGAAGAAATTGACAGACACTGGAAGAAAGTGACAGACTGTGGAAGAAATTGACAGACACTGGAAGAAAGTGACAGACTGTGGAAGAAATTGACAGACACTGGAAGAAAGTGACAGACTGTGGAAGAAATTGACAGACACTGGAAGAAAGTGACAGACTGTGGAAGAAATTGACAGACACTGGAAGAAAGTGACAGACTGTGGAAGAAATTGACAGACCCTGGTATTCTTTTCACAGATAAAAGACTGAGATGAAAAAGCTGAGACCACATTTTCCAAGGTGACTACCCTCACCCCTCCCCCTCCCTCGCTACAATCTCTTTTTCCCTGACCACACAAAAATGTGGTCAATAATGTTGTTGATTCTGTTTTTTAATTAACCTTAAAAGGTCACACTGGCCTGAAGCTATCATATATTGATTGGCAATGTGAAGCGATGGAGTCCTTGGATACGGACAGTTTGGGAATGTGAAGGGATGGAGTCCTTAGATACGGACAGTTTGGGAATGTGAAGGGATGGAGTCCTTGGATACGGACAGTTTGGGAATGTGAAGGGATGGAGTCCTTGGAAACGGACAGTTTGGGAATGTGAAGGGATGGAGTCCTTGGATACGGACAGTTTTGGAATGTGAAGCGATGGAGTCCTTGGATACGGACAGTTTGGGAATGTGAAGGGATGTAGTCCTTGGATACGGACAGCCTGGGAATGTGAAGGGATGGAGTCCTTGGATACGGACAGCCTGGGAATGTGAAGGGATGGAGTCCTTGGATACGGACAGTTTTGGAATGTGAAGGGATGTAGTCCTTGGATACGGACAGCCTGGGAATGTGAAGGGATGGAGTCCTTGGATACGGACAGCCTGGGAATGTGAAGGGATGGAGTCCTTGGATACGGACAGCCTGGGAATGTGAAGGGATGGAGTCCTTGGATACGGACAGCCTGGGAATGTGAAGGGATGTAGTCCTTGGATACGGACAGCCTGGGAATGTGAAGGGATGGAGTCCTTGGATACGGACAGCCTGGGAATTTGAAGGGATGGAGTCCTTGGATACGGACAGCCTGGGAATTTGAAGGGATGGAGTCCTTGGATACGGACAGCCTGGGAATTTGAAGGGATGGAGTCCTTGGATACGGACAGTTTGGCTGAGATTTATAACGAACATCCCGACCTTATGATAATCCGATGCAGATCCTATTATCATGCAGGGGAAAGTCAGTGACAGGACGTCATAATGTGTTGTCTCAGTCATTCACTCAGAGATGGTGTGATGACGTCATAATGTGTTGTCTCATTCATTCACTCAGAGATTGTGTGATGACGTCATAGTTCCCAATCCGCAATACAAAAACTCAACGTCAAATTAAACAAAGGATTAATAAAAAAAAGTTATACAACTTTTTATGCTTTCCGTTGGCAGAAGAATGATAAAAGGAACAGATAATACTTTCCTAATACTCTGAAAAATTAACATTATTGAAAAACTTAAATAAAACTTTGGACTCACACAAAATATTTTAAAGATTCTTCACGATGCCCTAGGGTCAATATAAAGTTGATATAAAGTTAATATAAAGTTGATATAAAGTTGATATAAAGTTAATATAAAGTTGATATAAAGTTAATATAAAGTTGATATAAAGTTGATGTAATCGTCCAAATCATCTCATCTGTGAGCGATTACGATATCAAACAAAGTTGAATTTCAAATAATTTTTTAAAATTTAGAGAATGCATGATAGCATATTAAAGAAAGATTATGAAAAAAGTAAAATACTTTGGATTTATCATGATCGACCTAGGCTATCATTTAAGTCTTTAAAAATTTCAATTAAAACTGGTAGCTGGAAAGTATTTCTCCTAGTCCATTCAATGTGAACAAAGGTGAGTGTGTTAGAGAGAAATTATATAGCATATCTTTTCTCCATGACGCTCTTTCCGTGCAGTATATTGTTGTACTGTATGTTTACATATGGTTTATGTTTATGTTGCATTTTTATCAAAGTTGTATAGTATGATAGTTTGTTGGTTTTCCTGGTTGGAATGATGCCATATATTAATGAATAAGCTATATTAACTTTTATTGACAAAAAAGTAAATTAATTCTGATTTAGAAAAAAATTAAAGTGTACATTTTCAATTTTCTCGATGTAATTTAGTTTAACTGACAAAACACCTTACTTTAAAGATGTACACAAAGTGAATTATACTCCTTTTCTTCTCACCATAAATCAGTTTTATTGAAAGAAAAATAACAAGACATTAGATTCTAGTAGCGCTGGACTTTTGTGTACATATCCCGTGTGTCTTGGGGAGATTACAGCCATTCACCTGTACACAGTCATTCACCTGTACACAGCCATTCACCTGTACACAGCCATTCACATGTACACAGCCATTCACCTGTACATGTGTGACCCATTGGTCAGGACGCTGTGCTGAGGCTAAAATACTGAGGCTTAAAATGAAATAATTATAATTATTCCTTTATTATTATTAATTGATTATCATTTACTGGTGTATTATCATGAGAAATGAATATACTTGGAAGATTTTTATCATCAGAAATGAATATACTTGGAAGATTTTTATCATCAGAAATGAATATACTTGGAAGATTTTTATCATCAGAAATGAATATACTTGGAAGATTTTTATCATCAGAAATGAATATACTTGGAAGATTTTTATCATCAGAAATGAATATACTTGGAAGATTTTTATCATCAGAAATGAATATACTTGGAAGATTTTTATCATCAGAAATGAATATACTTGGAAGATTTTTATCATCAGAAATGAATATACTTGGAAGATTTTTATCATCAGAAATGAATATACTTGGAAGATTTTAGCTAAACTCGTGAATTGATGAAATGTTTACAAGATTCGGACATGTACAAACAGGTGGATTGAGCACGGTCAATAAATGAGTGTATTAACTACACTGACAAACCACGTGATGTGTTCGCTGACAGTATTCAACAGCAGAAGACAATGTTCTGTAGGAACAAAGTAAAAGAAAAAGATTTCATTAAAGACAAGTCATAAAATGTTAAAATTAAGAAATATAGCAAGAAAAGAGAAAGACACCAAAAGAATAGTTCTTTTTGTATTTTGTATGTTAAGAAAGAAAATCAGGAGATTCTGTTCTTGACCAACATCATTGTCATCCAGCATGTCCATGTTTTTGGGAAATATAAAATATTAGAGCCCTTAAAAAATGTCTTCAATTTTAGTCCGACCCAGCGTCAAATTCATTAGAAAATTGTTTGAATTTCGTTAATTTTGTGTTTTGTTTTTGTTATGTGTAAGCACATTATATCCTCCACGTGATTTCAGACACCGGATCTGACGTAGGAGAGTGGGCGTGTGTACTTCCGGTTTTATTTCCCGTTCTCCGTGATTGGATGATTTTGGTCAATGTAACATAAAGAGATAATTCTATGACGATACCTTCAGTTATGTCATTTCTTTATTTATCGCCATTAATAGCGCTCTTAACCGATCATTCGAATATGGGACTTTATATTACACATTCCGTGTAAGATAAATGATTACATAGGATTTTTATTAGCATCACTCTGGAAGATTTTTTTTTGGAGGTCTTTAAAGCCCAAGAAGAAAATACCCCAGCCTTGAACGAAACCCCAAACTGGCAATCTACTAGAAGGCTGGCTTTAATTACCCCGCTTATTAAGTGGCCGCTGTCCGTGTTACCAGGTCTCGCATCTCTCGATGGCCCCGGGCAGTAATATGAAACACACAGGTCGTGCCGTTGTCGGCTAGAAGTAATCACATTTTGCTGACCACCTCGTCCACTACGAACATCTCCTAGAGCTACGACAACAATTTCCAAGAAAACAGGACTTTGTAACCCTTTTGTTCTGTGCTAGGAATGATGACTTTCTAACCCTTTTGTTCTGTGCTAGGAATGATGACTTGTAACCTTTTTGTTCTGTGCTAGAAATTATGACTTTCTAGCCCTTTTATTGTGTGCTAGAAATGATGACTTTGTAACCTTTTTGTTCTGTGCTAGAAATGATGACTTTGTAACCCTTTTGTTCTGTGCTAGGAATGATGACTTTCTAACCCTTTTGTTCTGTGCTAGGAATGATGACTTTCTAACCTTTTTGTTCTGTGCTAGAAAATTATTACTATCTAACCATTTTGTTCTGTGCAAGAAATGATGACTTTCTAACCCCTTTGTCCTGACTTTGATTTACGATTTTCTGCATTTTTGTTCTGTGCAAGAAATTGCAACTTTGCTGTCTTCTTGTTATGTGAAAGACTTCATGACTTTCCTGCATTTTGTTATTTGCAAGAAACCCTAATTTTGCTTACTGCTGCTTTAACGTGCACAGTAAAATATAATTTTGCTGCCACTAAATCCCCTAAAAGTAAAAAAGAACGTCGCTGTATGTTTGTTTGTCCTTCACAAGAATATAGGACAGTGCTGTATTTTTTGAACTTATTAATCTTAACTTTGGCGACACACAATTACTTTGCATTGCATCGAGTCTTCTTCTGTCTGATTTAGTTTATGGAGAAGCTCCATATGGAAGATAACTAATATAAAAAGACTATTAGGTATTCGGTTTATTATAATAGTGCTTTAATTTTTCATCGAATGCAGGCATAAAATGACTAAATTATGACACTTAAATGAATCATTTAACAGAATTATTTAACTATATCCATACGCACCGATGACTATATACACGTGAGTTTTTGTAAAGTTGTCTTGAAAATAAAGTCGTATGTGTTCCAACCAGTGATGACAGGACCATAGTTAACATTTCATTGGATGACTCGGGTATGAGTTCAATGTTGAATATTGTAAAGCTCCTTCGTCGTACTTCTTAACTGACTCTTCAACTCGCATACTCGAAACAAAGGCAGCTTTAATGCTAACAGTTCTTCTCTTTATTATTCATAACTTCTGGTTACATCTGCTCTCTATCTCTACGACTCTCTCTCTCTCTATCTCTCTAGGTCTGTACTCTAATCCTGGGGCGGGTTACTCTCTGTCCTGGTCTGTCCAAGTCTCTCGTGAGTGACTCCCTAAACTGCTCTCTTACCCCGGGGTGGGTTGTTCTGTCCCTAAACTGCTCTCTTACCCCGGGGTGGGTTGTTCTCTCCCTAAACTCCTCTCTTACCCCGGGGTGGGTTGTTCTCTCCCTAAACTGCTCTCTTACCCCGGGGTGGGTTGTTCTCTCCCTAAACTGCTCTCTTACCCCGGGGTGGGTTGTTCTCTCCCTAAACTGCTCTCTTACCCCGGGGTGGGTTGTTCTCTCCCTAAACTGCTCTCTTACCCCGGGGTGGGTTGTTCTCTCCCTAAACTGCTCTCTTACCCCGGGGTGGGTTGTTCTCTCCCTAAACTGCTCTCTTACCCCGGGGTGGGTTGTTCTCTCCCTAAACTGCTCTCTTACCCCGGGGTGGGTTGTTCTCTCCCTAAACTGCTCTCTTACCCCGGGGTGGGTTGTTCTCTCCCTAAACTGCTCTCTTACCCCGGGGTGGGTTGTTCTCTCCCTAAACTGCTCTCTTACCCCGGGGTGGGTTGTTCTCTCCCTAAACTGCTCTCTTACCCCGGGGTGGGTTGTTCTCTCCCTAAACTGCTCTCTTACCCCGGGGTGGGTTGTTCTCTCTCTAAACACTCTAAACTCTCGCCTTATATCCTCGGTTTCCCTCGAGGTGTCAAAGTTTAATCTATTAACCTTCGACCCTTAATTTCCCCCCCCAAGAATTCTTTCCCGGTTTTATCCGTGACTTTCTTTACAAGTCACAATGATAAATAACTGTTGTCTTCCTTACAACCAACGCCCCTTAATAGCTGATCCAATCAACCAGACGTGAGGTGTTAGGTGTATTCCTCACGTTCCGTGGTCCATTCAGAGTTCATTGATACATCGGCGTGGTCGCCGGGCGTGAGCGCATAGGCGTTTTCCCACGTCCTACGTCCGACTCAGAATTCATTGATACGATTTATGCGCATTTGACCACCCAACATCCCGTACCTGGGGGTGGGGTGGGGGGGGGGAAGAGAGAGGCCGGAATACTTTCATTTCCGGTAATTGTCTGAGCGCATCATTACATTTCAGGTACGTCGCCTACATACCGTCCGCTCCCCTCTCAAATATTTAAACCAAGGTTCTCAATTATTTCAACCCAGGTCCTCCACAATATGTTTCCCTCCATGAAATGTTGTTTACCATAGTCAATTTATACAAGTTCGTCTTTTAATTTCAGAGTTTACAATTCTTATAACAGTCATTTAAATTTTACTATGCAATAAATTTAGCGCGTACATGTACACATGCGTGTTGTCTTGAAGACCACTGACGTAGGGGTTGGGGGCAATGTTCCCTTTAAGCTGCGGAGCTGCGCAGATATCTGATCGACGCCGCGCAGCAGTTTTGAATTACAGCGCAGCAAATTTGGTAAAATATGGCACAAAAACTGGAAGCTTGCACAGCGAATTTTCGCTTTGTATACGGACCCTCGAACCTTAGAGGGAACATTCTGTGATGTTTGATCTTGTGGTCAGATGCTGTCTACAGGGTCCACGTGAATTAAGATGAGAACCGCTGCTGGTGCCCAAAAGATTAGACATAGCAGAGTGGTCGTGTCCAATACACGAGACATGACTTGACTGTAATCGAATTGTGTTGACAAGTCGGACATGCTACTCTCTAACATGATTACTGTGGGATGACGTCATGTGACCTAGTCGTACTGCACAAAGTAAATCAACTGGTGGCGGCCCCTGGGGGACTATAACAGTTGGTGTGTGGTGTTATGGTGTCAACATATCACAACTGGTGTGTGGCGTTATGGTGATAACTTATCACAAATGGTGTGTGGTGTTATGGTGATAACTTATCACAACTGGTGTGTGGTGTTATGGTGATAACATATCACAAATGGTGTGTGGCGTTATGGTGATAACTTATCACAACTGGTATGTGGTGTTATGGTGATAACATATCACAACTGGTGTGTGGTGTTATGGTGATAACATATCACAACTGGTGTGTGTTGTTATGGTGATAACTTATCACAAATGGTGTGTGGTGTTACGGTGATAACTTATCACAACTGGTGTGTGGTGTTATGGTGATAACATATCACAAATGGTGTGTGGCGTTATGGTGATAACTTATCACAACTGGTATGTGGTGTTATGGTGATAACATATCACAACTGGTATGTGGTGTTATGGTGATAACATATCACAACTGTTGTGTGGTGTTATGGTGATACCATATCACAACTGGTGTGTGGTGTTATGGTGATAACATATCACAACTGATGTGTGGTGTTATGGTGATAACATATCACAACTGGTGTGTGGTGTTATGGTGACAACATATCACAACTGGTGTGTGGTGTTATGGTGATAACATATCACAACTGGTGTGTGGTTTTATGGTGATAACATATCACAACTGGTGTGTGGTTTTATTGTGATAACATATCACAACTGGTGTGTGGTGTTATGGTGATAACATATCACAACTGGTGTGTGGTTTTATGGTGATAACATATCACAA
This sequence comes from Ampullaceana balthica, assembly GCA_944989445.1. Classification (NCBI taxonomy): domain Eukaryota; kingdom Metazoa; phylum Mollusca; class Gastropoda; family Lymnaeidae; genus Ampullaceana; species Ampullaceana balthica. Next base: position 113,863 of record CALYLW010000986.1, read on the forward strand.
CTGGTGTGTGGTGTTATGGTGATAACATATCACAACTGGTATGTGGTGTTCTGGTGATAACATATCAATACTGTTCTAAAGAAACATATTCCGTACATAAAAAAAGTAATGGGGGTGAGACTGCAATCAGGCTTTTAAAAAGGTAAATGCATAAAATAAAAACAGGGTATTAGTAGGCCTGACAGGACGTAACACAACAGCGAACGTTTCGGCAAAGAGCCTTCTTCAACGGACAAATAGTACACAAATGAAACGAATAAAACGAAATAATAGAAAAAAAAACACTTAGATGCGGTGAAATCCAAGTAGTCCAGTAGAGATAAAGCAAGGAGAGAAAAGTAAGAGCTTAAATAGGAAAGGAAAGGGTGGGTGTGGCCAATCAATCAGCTTGTCAGTGCGAACACAACGTTGATCCCATGTGGTGTAAGAGTCCCATATTCATGGATTAGTCTATTCTCCAGACTGACCCGGCCGGGTGTGTTATTAGGAATGGCTATCTTTGTACTAGCCGCAATGTGGTCTACACCATTGTGTGTAAGCGCTGTCCTTTGAAGTACATTGGTGAAACGGGGAGGTTACTCTCTTGCCGTATTGCGGAACATGTACGTGCCATTAAACAAGACAAACAGTGTCCTGTCTCCCGACACTTCAATGGACGGGACCACATGGGCGTCGATGACATGTCTGTCACCGCCTTAATCTCTTGTACAAACACACCCGGCCGGGTCAGTCTGGAGAATAGACTAATCCATGAATATGGGACTCTTACACCACATGGGATCAACGTTGTGTTCGCACTGACAAGCTGATTGATTGGCCACACCCACCCTTTCCTTTCCTATTTAAGCTCTTACTTTTCTCTCCTTGCTTTATCTCTACTGGACTACTTGGATTTCACCGCAGCTAAGTGTTTTTTTTCTATTATTTCGTTTTATTCGTTTCATTTGTGTACTATTTGTCCGTTGAAGAAGGCTCTTTGCCGAAACGTTCGCTGTTGTGTTACGTCCTGTCAGGCCTACTAATACCCTGTTTTTATTTTATGCATTTACCTCCGTACATAAAAACACACCATAAATCACTGCATCTTCTCATTAAATCATTTCTCTACAGTTTTGAAATAAATTATTAAAAACATTTACAGGTTCATCTGATTTTAATCAAGTCTTTTACCATCGTCATCATTGTGCTTTAACGTTTGTAAAAATAATGCAGTCTGCAATAAATCGATATCAACGTTAATTTTTCACATTGAAACCCACCAAATTAATTGTTCCTATTATTTTTTTAATTCATGAGAACACTCTAAAGGCCCGCATCTCTGTGCTGTCATAATCATAAGACTAAGGGCAAGAAAGGATAATCGTTTTTCCCCCTAAACTTTCACAACGCTGCGTTTATCTGACTTGTGCATCATACTCTACGCACTATGCAATATCCATGGTGACTTCACGGTACAAACCAATCCACAAGTTGTGTATCACTTGGTCAAACGTCTGAGTATAATGTGGTGTCGGTGGTAGAAAGATTTCGGCAATATCTGGCTTTCTTGAAATGAATATAAAATTATATCATGCAATGGTCTACTTTAAATTCCCTGATCTACAGTTGATGGCATGTTGCGAGACTATCTTACAAGAGTCATAGAGGTTGCCGGCGTTTGTCTAACAGCTTGGAACAGAAAGTGACGTAACCAGATAGCGAAATATCTGTACCATAAAATATAATAGCGACTTATGCCAAAGCTTCTGGTTTGTATTCTGAGCTTAATACGACATCCAATCATTGAACACGTATTCCAATCATTCACCATGTTTTCCAATAATTGACCACATATTTCAGTTATTAACCACATATTGCAATAAATTACCACGTATTCTATTAATTTGCCACGTATTCCAATCCAATGAGAAACAATTAGCCTTGTTTACTCTCGCTTTGTGTACAATGCATTGTGTCATAGCCTTGTGTACTTGGCTTTATGTACACTGTCCAATGTCATTTACGAGTGTATCTCCTCTTGTGTACAACCTCTTGAGTATCCCATTGCCAAGTGAAGACCACCTTGTCCTATGCCGTGCGTACCGCTCCTTGCGAACAGTCTATAATGATTAAAGTCCTCCTCTGTTTAGACGACCTTGAAATCGCTAGCCCCTGGCCATTTCAACCATCAGGGCTGAGGTATACAGTAACCATAGCAACCAGTTACCTTAGCCTGATGCAGTCACCTAATATTTATAGTCATAACCGGGGGGAAGTTCCTTTCACGGGTTGGCGTGCATGGAGATGGTTACCATGGCGACGCTGTCACGAAAACAAAAGTGATTTTCGCCCTATAGAAGAGATCCTCCCTCACCCATCGAAACACTGGCGAGGGAGTTAAATAACGGCGTGGGCATGAGGTCAGCTCTCAAACAACTTTATCAAACATTGTGCGTCTGACCTTATGGTCAGCGCGTTAGTCGGTTGGACGTAATTATCTACTTTAAAAATTTCACGTCCAATGCCCTATAATTGCACGGTGTTTTGCATATTTCCATGTACATTGATTTCCATTATTTGTAGTAAAACTTTCTGTGAGCTTAAAATGTTACTACTAAATATGGCCTCAGGCGGGAGACGATATGTAATATGTTCACATCAATGATGATTACGAGTCTCACCAGTGAGACTATATGTAGTATGTTCACATGCAATGATGTTTGCGAGTCTATCCAGTGATACTATATGTAGTATGTTCACAAACAATAATGTTTGCGAGTCTATCCAGTGATACTATATGTAGTATGTTCACAAACAATGATGTTTGCGAGTCTATCCAGTGAGACTATATGTAGTATGTTCACAAACAATGATGTTTGCGAGTCTATCCAGTGAGACTATATGTAGTATGTTCACAAACAATGATGTTTGCGAGTCTATCCAGTGATACTATATATAGTATGTTCACAAACAATGATGTTTGCGAGTCTAACCAGAAAGCGAGAGACGATTGACAATCTTGTGTTAAGTTTTGAGTACACGGGCATTTCACTTCTCTAGTGGTAATTGCAGATGTTGCATTGACTGAATACGTACGAGAGTGTGTATTTAGTATGTGTACCAGTGTTATCTTATCTTATCTTATCTTATCTATACAGACGCTCCTTCTATGCAGAAGATAGTTGCGTCCACAGACCATGACAGATGATCTGTTGGCAAGTGTTGTCCAAAACATAACTTAATGAATGATTGGATACACACTCCACATCGCTTACCTTACTGAGTCTTTTCATTAGACCTTCTCGGAACATTTTCCACGATCAAATTTAATAGTTTTTAAACTTTAGTTTCATCTCACTCTATAGTTACAATGAGTTTTTCGGGGGCATTAGCTCTTCTATGTCACATGTCAGACGACATTAGCTCTTCTATGTCACATGTCAGACGACATTAGCTCTTCTATGTCACATGTCAGACGACATTAGCTCTTCCATGTCACATGTCAGATGACATTAGCTATTCCATGTCACATGTCAGACGACATTAGCTCTTTCATGTCACATGTCAGATGATATTCACTCTTATATGCTACATGTCAGTTGACATTAGCTCTTCAATGTCACATGTCAGATGACATTAGCTCTTCTATGTCACATGTCAGACGACATTAGCTCTTCCATGTCACATGTCAGATGACATTAGCTATTCCATGTCACATGTCAGACGACATTAGCTCTTTCATGTCACATGTCAGATGACATTCACTCTTCTATGCTACATGTCAATTGACATTAGCTCTTCAATATCACATGTCAGATGACATTAGCTCTTCCTTGTCACATGTCAGACGACATTAGCTCTTTCATGTCAGATGACATTCACTCTTCTATGCTACATGTCAGTTGACATTATCTCTTCAATGTCACATGTCAGATGACATTAGCTCTTCCATGTCACATGTCAGATGACAGAGACAAATTGGGAGAGGGAGGTAGAGTGTACAGAGAAGGGAGGCGAAGGGCTGGAATAGACGAGGCCTAGACAATGGCTACTTTGTAATTTGACAAGACAAGCAACACTAGGGCAACAAGGGGCCATAATTTCACGTCAGGCCCTGAGCCGGAAAGGATAAGTCGCCGTAGTTTATTACCTGTAGTTTTTGGACATGACAAACGTTTGGACAGTTGTGTGACAACGGGCTGTCACAAGACAGTTGCGTGACAGCGGATTCTCACAAGACGATTGTGGGGACATTGATGTCTGGGGACATTTGATGTCTGAGGACAATTGATGTCTAGGGACAATTGATGTCTAGGGACAATTGATGTCTGGGGACAATTGATTTCTAAGGACAAGTGATTTCTAGGGACAATAGATGTCTAGGGACAATTGATGTCTGGGGACAATTGATTTCTAAGGACAATTGATTTCTAGGAACAATTGATGTCTAGGGACAATTGATGTCTAGGGACAATTGATGTCTAGGGACAATTGATGTCTAGGGACAATTGATGTCTAGGGACAATTGATGTCTAGGGACAATTGATGTTTAAACACTCACGACGCATCTTTCAAACATGTGCTGGTTGGGGACCACTGTCCGGTTAAAACGTGCTGGTTGGGGACCACTGTCCGGTTAAAACGTGCTGGTTGGGGACCACTGTCCGTTAAAACGTGCTGGTTGGGGACCACTGTCCGGTTAAAACGTGCTGGTTGGGGACCACTGTCCGGTTAAAACGTGCTGGTTGGGGACCACTGTCCGGTTAAAACGTGCTGGTTGGGGACCACTGTCCGGTTAAAACGTGCTGGTTGGGGTCCACTGTCCGTTAAAACGTGCTGGTTGGGGACCACTGTCCATTAAAATGTGCTGATTGGGGACCACTGTCCGGTTAAAACGTGCTGATTGGGGACCACTGTCCGGTTAAAACGTGCTGATTGGGGACCACTGTCCGGTTAAAACGTGCTGATTGGGGACCACTGTCCGGTTAAAACGTGCTGGTTGGGGACCACTGTCCGGTTAAAACGAGCTGGTTGGGGACCACGGTCCGTTAAAATGTGCTGGTTGGGGACCACTGTCCGTTAAAACGTGATGGTTGGGGACCACTGTCCGTTAAAACGTGCTGATTGGGGACCACTGTCCGGTTAAAACGTGCTGATTGGGGACCACTGTCCGGTTAAAACGTGATGATAGGGGACCACTGTCCGGTTAAAACGTGATGATAGGGGACCACTTTTCGGTTAAAACGTGCTGATTGGGGACCACTGTCCGGTTAAAACGTGCTGATTGGGGACCACTGTCCGGTTAAAACGTGCTGTTGGGGACCACTGTCCGGTTAAAACGAGCTGGTTGGGGACCACGCTCCGTTAAAACGTGCTGGTTGGGGACCACTGTCCGGTTAAAACGTGATGGTTGGTGACCACTGTCCGTTAAAACTTGCTGATTGGGGACCACTGTCCGGTTAAAACATGCTGATTGGGGACCACTGTCCGGTTAAAACGTGATGATAGGGGACCACTGTCCGGTTAAAACGTGATGATAGGGGACCACTGTCCGGTTAAAACGTGTTGGGTCCGTAATCTGTAAGCGGCTTGTCCTGAACAGACGTCCTTATTGTGCAGACGACGGACATTGGGATTTATAGTCTGGCTCTCGTTGTTATGAGCTCGTGATTTCACAGTTACATTCACATTTCCTGATCAATTTCCCTTTAAGCTGCGCGGCCGCGCAGGTATCTGATCGACGCCGCGCAAGAGATAAAAATTACAGCGCAGCAAATTTTGCAAAAAAAAATTGCACAAAAATGGAGGCTGTGCAACTTTGCACACGGACCAATGAACCTTAGAGGGAACATTGGTCCTGACCCTTGACCCGGAGCAGAAACATGACACATCGTCTTGATATGTCATGTTTAGATGACGGGTATGTCCTAGTTCCGGTCATCATTGGACCTATTTTTTAAACCTATTCACACACGTATCATTGCTCATATTAATGCACACACCTCAGCACACATTGTTAAAGACAAGAGCATAGGTAAAGTTGAAGAGAGTTAGAGTAAGCTACACCACCAAATCTGTTGGTGTCGTGCTCTACGTGGCCTTGGGAAGTGCTATGTCAACCATTGTTCACCTGTCTTCTAGCACCCTACCATTAAGACTCGTGTTACCCCTGGGAAATATGTCTTTTGTTAACGGCTGTGCCCCGAAGGGAGGTATTGGGGACGGAGTGGAGATAGGGGGGGGGTGGTTGGTTTGGAAAGGGCCTTCCTTATATTATCTACAAAAGACAATGTTACGTGCCGTGTTCAGTCGAGGTAAAAGCCTGGTACAATGAACGAGCTGAGTTGGTGCAAGTAGTGTGTGTGATTATGTGTGCGTGTGTGTGTTTATGTGCGTGAGAGTGCATGTGTGTGTGGCTGTATGCGTGTGGATTTTGCATGTGTTTTAGGTACTTCTGGTTTTTTTCTGTGAGTGTGAATATGTAGTCCGTGTGTATGTGTGTCAACTGTTTTTCAAATGTCAACATCAAAATACAAAGTGATTCTGACTATGGCCATTGAATGTACATTACGAGAACCCCTGTTATGGGGGTCGTAATTGCAAATTCTTCACGGGGAATAAATAAGAACAAATGTAAAACGGAAAACCATAAAAGAGAGAGAGAGGGAGGGGGAGAGGGAGAGAGAGAGATGGGTCTAAATGTAGCGAGAGTGTGTAAGCAATCCGTGAACAGGTAAATGAATAAAATAAAAACAGGGTATTAGTAGGCCTGACAGGACGTAACACAACAGCGAACGTTTCGGCAAAGAGCCTTCTTCAACGGACAAATAGTACACAAATGAAACGAATAAAACGAAATAATAGAAAAAAAACACTTAGCTGCGGTGAAATCCAAGTAGTCCAGTAAAGATAAAGCAAGGAGAGAAAAGTAAGAGCTTAAATAGGAAAGGAAAGGGTGGGTGTGGCCAATCAATCAGCTTGTCAGTGCGAACACAACGTTGATCCCATGTGGTGTAAGAGTCCCATATTCATGGATTAGTCTATTCTCCAGACTGACCCGGCCGGGTGTGTTTGTACAAGAAACCAAGGCGGTGACAGACATGTCATCGACGCCCATGTGGTCCCGTCCATTGAAGTGTCGGGAGACAGGACACTGTTTGTCTTGTTTAATGGCCCGTACATGTTCCGCGATACGGCAAGAGAGTAACCTCCCCGTTTCACCAATGTACTTCAAAGGACAGCGCTTACACACAATGGTGTAGACCACATTGCGGCTAGTACAAAGATAGCCATTCCTAATCTTGAATGTCCCCTTAGGGAAGACAATCTGGTCCGTCTGGGTAACAAAGGGACATGTCTTGCAGCGATTACGACCACATGGCTTAGTGCCCAGATGGGAGGACGGAATAAGCAGACGGCTACGAACCAATAGGTCTCGCAGATTCTTGTCCCTCCTGAATACAATGAGGGGTGGGGTGGAAAATATGTTGTTTGTCTCAGGGTCCGCGAGGAGGATGGTGCGATTTTTCACAAATATTTCCTTTGCTCTGATGTTGTGGGGATGGTATGTGAGCACCAATTTGCTCCTTTCATTACTATCACTGGAGCGTGATACAAAGGCGTCGGCACGAGTGAAGTTTTTAACTCGCTGAAGTGCAGATTGAAGTATAGCTTCAGGGTAAGACCTTTGTCTAAAAAACTCCACCATTTCCAACGCCTTTTCCAAAAAGTCCTCATTAGATTGACACAGCCTACGGAGGCGAAGGAGTTGTGAAAATGGAATAGAATCCTTACAGGATTTGGGATGAGACGATGGATAGAGTAGGTAAGAGTGACTGTCCGTAGGTTTGAAGTAGGCCGAAGTGAGGAGGTGGTTCTTCTGGAGAGTTACAGTAATGTCCAGGAAATTAACCGATAGTTCGGAAATCGTGTGAGTGAACTTAATGGAGGGGTGAAAAGAATCAACAAAGCTGATGAACGTGTCAAGTTCACTCCTCTCCATATGAGTGACCCCAATGCCGTCATCAATGTATCTTTTATAAAATTCGGGGAGGCGACCAGTGTATTCTTGTTCCACTCTGTGCTCGAAATGGCCCATGAACAAGCATGCATAGCTGGGTCCCATTTTAGTCCCCATGGCGACCCCACTGATTTGGTCAAAGAACTGGCCATTGAACTCAAACGAGTTGAGGGTTAAGACCAATTCCGCCAAGCGTAGTAAGGCATGTGTAGGTATATTGGGGTGAGGTTGTCTGTCCAAAAAGTATTGTACAGCCAGAAGGCCATCGTTGTGGGGAATGGATGTATAGAGGGAACATACATCAAGGAGGAACAGATAGTTCTTTACGTTTGGATTGATGCTCAGAGAGTCGAATGTCCGTAAGGCATGGTTGGTGTCCTTAATGTACGTAGGGAGGGATGCCACTATCGGTTGGAAGACACTATCCAAGAATTCAGAAATGTGTTCTGTTGGACAAGAACATGCAGAGACAATAGGTCTACCAGGGTTACCATCCTTGTGAATTTTAGGAAGGAGATAAAAGGATGGCTTGCCCAGGTCACTGTCAAAAATGTGCATCCTGGACGCTGATTGAGGTAGAGCGCATTCTGTTATCAACTCATCGATGGTCTTTTTAACCACCGTGTTGTTTTTCATGATGGGATCTGTGGCTCTCTGTTGGTAGAACTGGGTGTCCTCCAGTTGTCTCTGAGCTTCCTTAATATACAACTCCTTATCCCATACAACTACGGCCCCGCCTTTGTCGGCCGGTTTGATGACAATGTCTTTACGGCTGCGCAATAAAGACAAGGCTTTCGACTCAACTTTAGAAAGGTTGGATTTACGGAGTCGAGGAAACAAAAGGTTTTTAATATCATTCTCTGTGCTTTTGATATATAAGTCCAGAGCCTTGGATTGACCAGGCGGTGGTGTCCAAGTAGATTTCCTTTGTTTTTTGAATGGGAATAACTCATCATCGGGAAGCGTGTTGTTTTTCCCGGCAAAATGGAACTGAAGTCTGAGAGCGCGGAAAAAACGTTGAGAATCGCTCTGTAGTTGAAAACGGTCGCAAGAAGGTGTAGAGGAATGATTCAATGGCCAGTTCTTTGACCAAATCAGTGGGGTCGCCATGGGGACTAAAATGGGACCCAGCTATGCATGCTTGTTCATGGGCCATTTCGAGCACAGAGTGGAACAAGAATACACTGGTCGCCTCCCCGAATTTTATAAAAGATACATTGATGACGGCATTGGGGTCACTCATATGGAGAGGAGTGAACTTGACACGTTCATCAGCTTTGTTGATTCTTTTCACCCCTCCATTAAGTTCACTCACACGATTTCCGAACTATCGGTTAATTTCCTGGACATTACTGTAACTCTCCAGAAGAACCACCTCCTCACTTCGGCCTACTTCAAACCTACGGACAGTCACTCTTACCTACTCTATCCCTCGTCTCATCCCAAATCCTGTAAGGATTCTATTCCATTTTCACAACTCCTTCGCCTCCGTAGGCTGTGTCAATCTAATGAGGACTTTTTGGAAAAGGCGTTGGAAATGGTGGAGTTTTTTAGACAAAGGTCTTACCCTGAAGCTATACTTCAATCTGCACTTCAGCGAGTTAAAAACTTCACTCGTGCCGACGCCTTTGTATCACGCTCCAGTGATAGTAATGAAAGGAGCAAATTGGTGCTCACATACCATCCCCACAACATCAGAGCAAAGGAAATATTTGTGAAAAATCGCACCATCCTCCTCGCGGACCCTGAGACAAACAACATATTTTCCACCCCACCCCTCATTGTATTCAGGAGGGACAAAAATCTGCGAGACCTATTGGTTCGTAGCCGTCTGCTTATTCCGTCCTCCCATCTGGGCACTAAGCCATGTGGTCGTAATCGCTGCAAGACATGTCCCTTTGTTACCCAGACGGACCAGATTGTCTTCCCTAAGGGGACATTCAAGATTAGGAATGGCTATCTTTGTACTAGCCGCAATGTGGTCTACACCATTGTGTGTAAGCGCTGTCCTTTGAAGTACATTGGTGAAACGGGGAGGTTACTCTCTTGCCGTATCGCGGAACATGTACGGGCCATTAAACAAGACAAACAGTGTCCTGTCTCCCGACACTTCAATGGACGGGACCACATGGGCGTCGATGACATGTCTGTCACCGCCTTGGTTTCTTGTACAAACACACCCGGCCGGGTCAGTCTGGAGAATAGACTAATCCATGAATATGGGACTCTTACACCACATGGGATCAACGTTGTGTTCGCACTGACAAGCTGATTGATTGGCCACACCCACCCTTTCCTTTCCTATTTAAGCTCTTACTTTTCTCTCCTTGCTTTATCTTTACTGGACTACTTGGATTTCACCGCAGCTAAGTGTTTTTTTCTATTATTTCGTTTTATTCGTTTCATTTGTGTACTATTTGTCCGTTGAAGAAGGCTCTTTGCCGAAACGTTCGCTGTTGTGTTACGTCCTGTCAGGCCTACTAATACCCTGTTTTTATTTTATGCATTTACCTTTTTAAAAGCCTGATTGCAGTCTCACCCCCATTACTTTTTTTAATCCGTGAACACCAGTTCACGTGGAAGGTGGGTGAACTGAGAGTACGTGTGAGTTTTGATCACCGTGCATGACAGAGGACAAGAGAGACAGGGTGTGTGAGAAAGGCAGTACAGACCGGTCGGTCGAGACGATCAGTTGCATAGTTACGGATCAGTGTGAAGACTGGACGAGATTTGAGCTGAGGTGGACCAAGATGGTCATGGAAAGGTTGGGTGAAGATAGACACAGTGTGAAGACTGGACGAGAGTTGAGAGCTGAGGTGAACCGATATGGTCATGGTAAGGTTGGGTGAAAGATAGACACATTGAAAAGACAGACTTGGAATGGCATGAAGCTACAAACATTGTCAACTGTAAGCTTTTCCATTGATATACCCATTGATGTTATTAAACTTGTTTTGATATTTAACCAAGAGTGTTTTGAACTATCTTATACCACATCCAGTATGGTATTCTGTCGTTTATGTAACCAGCTGATGACTCCGTCGGAGTACCGATACTGGTTAATATCTGTGGCCAAGGTCGGACCTGAATCCCCCTAGACATGACGCCGCCACATATTGTTAGAACCTGACTATTTTAGCACCTGTATATCAGGAACATTCTTTTTATAATATCAGGACATTTCTACGTATATTTTCAGGAATTTTAGGACATGTCTATTCTTTCTATTAGGACATGTCTACGTAAGATGTCAGGAACTGTTGAAGAACTGTCTTTTGTTTACTGTCAGGACCTGTCTTTTTATGACATCAGGACCTGTCTGTATTTACTTTTAGCACCTGTCTATAAATACTGTCAAACATGTCTTTGCATACTCTTAGGATATGTATATGTATACTGTTAAGATCTTTCAAAGGGAGGTCTTCAGCAGCTAAAAACTTGTTTTATTGATTCCAAATATTTTACTGAATCGATTCTTCATTGTTTTGTATTAAATTCACATAGTTAATTGAATTAATTCTACATTGTTTATTGTATGTATACAGTATTTTCAACCATCAAAATATTTGATTAAATCGTTGTTTTTTTGTTGTTTTTTTTGTTATTATTTATTTTAATATTTTAATTACAACACGACATCATTTTTAATTTTCAGATTACTTGAAATTAGAGTTCTGACCTGGGACTATTAAGAATACTCAAAACACTAAGGATTATCAAGGGCTTTATTCTAATCCTAAGGACTATTAAGGACTATTATTCCATTGCAGTGAGTACATGATTGTAATGTGTGTAGATCCCTTTTATCTACACTTCTGCTCGTCTATTCACTTTCGCTTCAGTAAACATTTGAGCAACAATAAATGACAAATTAAATCTTTCATTTCATAAACAAACAACCGATAAAATATTTCGCAAAGATAATTAACATAATGGCGGCTGGATAGCGAAGTCAATAGTGCGCTCGCCTCACAAGCTGAGGGGCGTGGGATCGAGCCCACGTTAAAGCCACTATAAAAATGTTGGTGAAATGACTAAACGCTAAGAAAGTCCTACCGCCGACCTGGAGAGGGATGGGCGCCGCCAGGGTCTACCAGCCCGAGAATATTCTAATGGAAACATTAGAATCCCCTACGTCCACAAAAAAGAGGTTATGGGACTAAAAAAAACACGTAAAAAAAATGAATAAGATTATAGATATTAAACGTATTAAAAATATTTAATTTCTTTGCTATGATGTTGATCGAAGGAACGCCATTATTAACACGATATGAAATTCCCGATCTCATGGTCCACATACGAATTATCCTTAAATCCATATGTGCGTTTGAAGGATCGAATTTACTTTTTTTCCAAACCAAATCAAAATAGTTATAATTTGGCGTATTTTATATAGTGCGTTCGTGTGATGTTTGATCAAATGTTCGCGACATTTGAGAGGTGTGGACCAACCTATAATAAGTTTGTTGCATGTAAGGGATACCAAAACACATAACGAAGTTCTGTTGAGAAAAAAAATGTTTGCAGTGATGTAGCGAGGTGACTGGGAGTATCACTATTTAGGAACACTGTGTACACATACATTACGTTCCTTTAATATTCATACATTTTATTTTAAATATTAAATGAATTTTTAAAAATGTATGAAACTAGTTACTAATTACTATATATATAGAGAGAGAGAGAGAGAGTGCAGGTTGTTGCAAACATCCTCCTCCCCCTCCCCCGTTTCACTGACTGAGATCTGATATTTATCTGAGTCTCACTTCTCCCCATTGACCGCCGTCTACAGCAGCTTCATCTGAGTCTCACTTCTCCCCATTGACCGACGTCTACAGCAGCTTTCAAACTCAACCATCAAATCTGAAATTAAGAGATGTAGTTACCTGTAGCTACCTGTTCATTTTAACGGGTATCATATGTGCAAGCTTATTAAAAGGCAGGTTAAATTCTTTTGCATGTTTGGATATTACGTTATGCTAATTGAAAGGCTCAGATAACTGTTTCCGGTTTGAGATGAGTACATATCAGGAGGAAATGATTTTAAGATGTAGTCACAACACGTCACATTAGAATTTATGGGTAGGTCTACAATGATGAAGTGGTCTATTATCTTGGGTTGTCTATAATGATGGTCTTGTCATAAATGTAGTTAAGTCGCAATACCAGACTTTGATCCTCTAGTATTTATCGAAAAATTGCTGTAATAACTGATACAAGAAGCAAGACAACAAAAATGATTCGAACTGCCCGTCATTGCAGCCTAGTCTAGAAACGAGATGTGCACTGTTGAATTCATGCCCCACCCTAGATTATAGCCGGGGACATTCTCTTACATTATTTCATTTTTTTTCTCTCCCCAATTACACCCCCTCCACTCCTACTCCCATGTCCCCTCACACTCACACACCCTTCCTTCATGTAAGTCATCTACTCCTTACACAAAATGAAATCCTCAACATACAAAACAACATGTTAGTTCTCATACGATATGTCCCGCGTCATCACCATTGACCGCTATTGGCGCGTTAACCACACATCTCCACGGTTACACCGATGTTTAATCCCGTTAGTACGAATATTAACTCACCATGCCTGTCCTCCACAATTTAAGCCTCGCGGTTGTTGTGTTTTTCCTCCCTTGATATCTGAGTCTATGGCGGATTAAGGGGGAGGGAACATGAACGGGCTAAAGCCAGGATCCCCAGATGATTTAGGGGCCCCCCAAACTAAGTATATTTTATAATAACGGTGTACAAATGTGTGCATGAATCCCTGAAAATATCAGAAATTAAATAAATTAATAAAATCTTATCTATTTATCTGATCATCTATTCGGACCCGATAGTCTAAGTAATCGAAAGACCTGATTGAATAGCTCAATCGGAGAAAATAGTAAAGAATATTGTTTACATTTTTAAATTTACAATTCCCGTCAAGAATTAGAAGATGCATCACTGCAAGCAGGGCTGGAAGCCAAAACGAAAAAACACAAATACAGTGACCCTAGAAAGAGAAGAAACGACAGGTGAAGACATTAAAATTAGGAACCAGAATTTTGAAAAAGTAAATCATTTCAAATACCTAGGATCAATACTAAATGAAAGGAATGAATTAATAATAGAAATCAAAGAAAGAATATCAGCGGAATATAGAATACTTTAGTAGCCAGAAAATCCTCAAAAACAAAAAACTATTACAAGGGAAACAAAAGAAAACTCTATATAGAGCGATCATAGACCAGCTGTAACATATGCAAGTGAAACTTGGGCCTTAACAAAAACTGCAGAAAACCTGTAAATAGCATGGGAGAGGAAAGTTTTCAGGAAAATATATGGACCAACAAAGGATGAGTTCGGATGGAGAATAAGAATCAACCATGAAACTATACAGTCTATATCAGGATACCACAATAGTTGCAGACATAAAAAAAGGGCAGACTGCGCTGGGCAGGACACCTAGAAAGAATGTCAAATGATAGAGGAGTAAAGAGGGTACACCACCAAAACGCCAGAGGGAAAACGGCTCAAGGGAAGACCTAGGCTTAGATGGAATGGATGACTTAGAGAAAGATCTACAACTGGGCATCCAATATTGGAGAAGAAAGGCGTTGATAAGGACTGAGTGGAAGGAGGTAGGTCGTGAGGCAGGCCCAAGCCCTACATGGGCTGTAACGCCACAGGGATGGATGGATGGTCAAGCTCTCCTGGTCATGTGGAAGTGTGTAGACTTTTGGTGCAAGCGATGTCCGGATCTCAGGATCGATTCACAGTGGGGATTTTTTTTTCAATTGCCTTTTTAAACGTTGTGTTAACTGTATCTTACTTTAAGTGCAGTCGTGCTAAATTTTAGTAAGTTAAGTAAGTACCGTTTAGCCTATGAATCTGTATAATTATAATTATGGCCTCCTATTCAGATGGGAATTTGAAAACTTCGTGATAAACGAGTCAGGGCATGTGCTTTTATTAATATAGAAAAAATACACACGAAATTAAATAAATCAAGAATATTAAAATATACATATAAGAAGATATCCAATCATATAATATTAAATTATACATATTAAGAAGTTATCCAATCATATAATATTAAATTATACATATTAAGAAGTTATCCAATCATATAATATTAAAGTATACATATTAAGAAGTTATCCAATCATATAATAAATATGAAGCTCAGTATGAAGTTTCTTCTGACAATTGCTAATTGCCATGGAAATAATTCAAGCAAAGTGTTGCAAGATAAAGAGTTTTAAAAATACATAAAATAAGTTTTCGCTTTTCTATTCTTCAAATTATAGTTTAACATCGAGTTTAAATAACGCAACTGTTTTGTCTTGTCACTGTCCCCACTGTGACTTTGACGGAACGATTATTGCGACGCCAACGGTAATGGTCTGGTCAAAGTCTCGCCACAGCTCACTAACAGTTGACTCACCAGGTCTGTTTACAAGCCCGGGGCAATTAGTACAACAATTAGCTACAGAGCCATCGCGTGCTGGAGCTAAAGGTTTCTCTTGGTGAGCGGTGTGAGCAGTAGTGCTCCAGGAATTTGTGCCATCTGATTGTATAGACATTTGTGTCATCTGATTGTATAGACATTTTTGTCATCTGATTGTATAGACATTTGTGTCATCTGATTGTATAGACATTTGGGACATCTGATTGTATAGGCATTTGTGTCATCTGATTGTATAGACATTTGTGTCATCTGATTGTATAGAGATTTGGGACATCTGATTGTATAGACATTTGGGACATCTTTCAAGTGAGCAAAACATCTTATCTTCTATCTTATCTATACAGACCCTTCTTCTATGCAGAAGATAATTGCGTCCAACAGACCATGACAGATGATCTGTTGGCATGTGATGCAGCGTTCACTGGCCACGGATTTGTGGGTTCCACGCATTACCCAGCCGCCTAACTAGTGTTAGGTACCCATTCGGAGCTGGGTGACTCTAGGGACGCCCTAGGCCCCGGGAACAAATCCTTGCCTTCACATGGATTCGAACCCGTGACCATCGGTACGCCAGTTGAGCGCGCTGCCACTCGACCACCGCGAGTGAAAATTATAATGATTGGTGCTTAATAATCTCACAATTGTAATGATGACGCCTATTTTCTATCTTATTGCACGAGATTCAGAGCTCTACGTCATAAGATGATGGCAAAACCTCACGTGCAAAAAGGCCTCGTGTTAAGAGATCGGGGACACATTTTAAGCGATAGGGGCCAATTTTTTAAACTAAGTGAAGTCAAGATAAAAGCAACCAATATCTCTACTGACCTAAGTCAAGTCAAGATAAAACCAACCAATATCTCTACTGACCTAAGTCAAGTCAAGATAAAAATCAATATCTCTACTGACCGTCAGATCTAACCCAAACTTTTCAATTGTACAAGTCCTCCCCCCTTCCCCACCCTGGCTCTCGCCCTCGGTGACATTCATTTACTCACCACCCTCCCTTGAGAGGCTCCCATTCCCCAATCCCTTTTGTTTTCTTCCTGAACTAACCAGTACCCCGGCGCTGACTCTACATCCCAGCAATAATTGTTCTCTCGACATGGGCTCGTCCATCAGGCCAGTCTCGTGAACTCGTGCGTTTAAAGTGCGCACAAGGAGACTGGAAATAGTTCTGTGCGCTGTAAACTTAAAATGTACACGTAAATATTTCCATTAGGGATACACTCATTCTTGACAGTGCGCTCAATTAATGTAACACAGCAGTGGCGTCACTAGGGGGGGGTGGGGGGGTCGGGCCGCCCCGGGTGACACCAACCCTAGTGACGCCTCTGTAACACAGTTAAAGATTATGGATATACTGTTAACGTATCTGATCAATTACAGACGCTCCTATTATGCAGACTATTTCTGCGTCTTACACTTATACATTTTTTATGTGTAGTCTATAATTTGTTAAAGAGTTTTAGATGTTGATAAAGTGTTGGTTTTACTGGTATGACAAGGCAACACATTCCACGTCCGAATTTCAGACGGGGCAACGAGAATTTGTATGTGTTTGTTCTTGACCATTTGAGCTCCCCCCCCTTACCCCCCCCCCACCCCAGTTACACACTGGACAGTAAATATTCGAAGTGATTATTCGGAGATATCTCCGTATAACGCTGGGCATTATAGACAGATATTTCCCATGATTCTTAGCGTCATACGCAAATGTTTTTGGCTGGTCATGTGACTACTTGCCGATTTGATTTAAGATTTTTTAAAATTCATATGTTTCATTAGCTTCTGTGGTCTCAGGTTTGGGGCATTAGATTCTTGAACTCTAAGTGTCAAGTGGAGGTTCGAGTTTCGATTAAGTCTTTTTTTTTAAGGTTGTAGTTTCAGTTTTAGGGTCTGGGTTAGGTTTAGTTGTCTATTTTTTAAATTAAAATAGAAAAAACAACAAACATAGCAACCAAAAATACGATTTATCGAGCGCACCGTTCTCTTTGCTTTTACCAAATTAATTTTTAAAATCATAAATCTTTTTGAAATAAATTTTAAGCTATGATAGGTACATATATACTAAATAAGAACGGAATTTTTTTATTTTTTTTAAAAAGATATCTCCGTATAACGCCGGGCGTTATTCGGAGATATCTCCGTATAACGCCTCCCGTAAATATTTGCTTGATGATAGAGGAAGTGATCGTTTACTTTCTACTTCGCAATATTCTTCCAAATTTTTTATATTTTAACAAAAAAATAAAAAACAACAAATAATTTCAATCAGACTTGACCTACATAAAAATTTATTAAATCACAATCCGTCAGGAAGGGTAAAAATCGATTGATACCATAGGGAACCGAATGAAGAATTATCCCTGGCAGCAGAAACATTAATAAATGCTACTCAGGTCATTTCTACGTCACAGTCTTCCTCGTCTCTGTAATGAAGCAATTTCTCGGCTTGTTTCACGGTCATTTTCGGTTGTTAGAGACTCCCGTAATGGCGTGCAGCAGGCGCTCTCGGATTTTACTGCGGTTCATTAAATGTCGGGAATTGGACGAGATGGCGGCCCTTATGGTATGAAAGCCGAGACATGGCGGCCATTATAGTGTGGAAGCCAAGAGGAAGTTTGAAAACCATTACCTATATTTGTACCTTTGGACAATGTAGGATGTATCTCTTAGGGACTTAATTTTTAAAAAAATAATTTAAAGTGGCGGTGGTGATTATTTGAACATACAAGTCACCTGGCCTTGTCTCGCGTGGATTATTTGAACATAAAAGTCACGTCGCCTTGTCTCTCGTGGATTATTTAAACATACAAGTCACGTGGCCTTGTCTCTCGTGGATTATTTGAACATACAAGTCACCTGGCCTTGTCTCTCGTGGATTATTTGAACATACAAGTCACCTGGCCTTGTCTCTCGTGGATTATTTGAACATACAAGTCACGTGGCCTTGTCTCTCGTGGATTATTTGATAGGTCATTTAAATCCTTTTGGGGGTCGGCTATTTCGTATGAGATCATTGTACTGTATGAAGGTCATATGTTACCGTCTGAGGCCATCTATTACCGTCGGGGGCCATCTTGTACCGTATGAGGGTCCTGTACTATCATATGAGGGTCCTGTACTATCGTATGAGGGTCATACTATGGAAAATAATTGAACATAAATCAATTTTTTAAAATCAACACTTGTGTTTGAAAAAGTATCTTGATGTGTAACCAATGAGAGGTTCATTCAGCAATAACAGAGGCGGAGCTTATGGTAAAAGTATCTTGATGTGTAACCAATGAGAGGTTCATTCAGCAATAACAGAGGCGGAGCTTATGGTAAAAGTATCTTGATGTGTAACCAATGAGAGGTTCATTCAGCAATAACAGAGGCGGAGCTTATGGTAAAAGTATCTTGATGTGTAACCAATGAGAGGTTCATTCAGCAATAACAGAGGCGGAGCTTATGGTAAAAGTATCTTGATGTGTAACCAATGAGAGGTTCATTCAGCAATAACAGAGGCGGAGCTTATGGTAAAAGTATCTTGATGTGTAACCAATGAGAGGTTCATTCAGCAATAACAGAGGCGGAGCTTATGGTAAAAGTATCTTGATGTGTAACCAATGAGAGGTTCATTCAGCAATAACAGAGGCGGAGCTTATGGTAAAAGTATCTTGATGTGTAACCAATGAGAGGTTCATTCAGCAATAACAGAGGCGGAGCTTATGGTAAAAGTATCTTGATGTGTAACCAATGAGAGGTTCATTCAGCAATAACAGAGGCGGAGCTTATGGTAAAAGTATCTTGATGTGTAACCAATGAGAGGTTCATTCAGCAATAACAGAGGCGGAGCTTATGGTAAAAGTATCTTGATGTGTAACCAATGAGAGGTTCATTCAGCAATAACAGAGGCGGAGCTTATGGTAAAAGTATCTTGATGTGTAACCAATGAGAGGTTCATTCAGCAATAACAGAGGCGGAGCTTATGGTAAAAGTATCTTGATGTGTAACCAATGAGAGGTTCATTCAGCAATAACAGAGGCGGAGCTTATGGTAAAAGTATCTTGATGTGTAACCAATGAGAGGTTCATTCAGCAATAACAGAGGCGGAGCTTATGGTAAAAGTATCTTGATGTGTAACCAATGAGAGGTTCATTCAGCAATAACAGAGGCGGAGCTTATGGTAAAAGTATCTTGATGTGTAACCAATGAGAGGTTCATTCAGCAATAACAGAGGCGGAGCTTATGGTAAAAGTATCTTGATGTGTAACCAATGAGAGGTTCATTCAGCAATAACAGAGGCGGAGCTTATGGTAAAAGTATCTTGATGTGTAACCAATGAGAGGTTCATTCAGCAATAACAGAGGCGGAGCTTATGGTAAAAGTATCTTGATGTGTAACCAATGAGAGGTTCATTCAGCAATAACAGAGGCGGAGCTTATGGTAAAAGTATCTTGATGTGTAACCAATGAGAGGTTCATTCAGCAATAACAGAGGCGGAGCTTATGGTAAAAGTATCTTGATGTGTAACCAATGAGAGGTTCATTCAGCAATAACAGAGGCGGAGCTTATGGTAAAAGTATCTTGATGTGTAACCAATGAGAGGTTCATTCAGCAATAACAGAGGCGGAGCTTATGGTAAAAGTATCTTGATGTGTAACCAATGAGAGGTTCATTCAGCAATAACAGAGGCGGAGCTTATGGTAAAAGTATCTTGATGTGTAACCAATGAGAGGTTCATTCAGCAATAACAGAGGCGGAGCTTATGGTAAAAGTATCTTGATGTGTAACCAATGAGAGGTTCATTCAGCAATAACAGAGGCGGAGCTTATGGTAAAAGTATCTTGATGTGTAACCAATGAGAGGTTCATTCAGCAATAACAGAGGCGGAGCTTATGGTAAAAGTATCTTGATGTGTAACCAATGAGAGGTTCATTCAGCAATAACAGAGGCGGAGCTTATGGTAAAAGTATCTTGATGTGTAACCAATGAGAGGTTCATTCAGCAATAACAGAGGCGGAGCTTATGGTAAAAGTATCTTGATGTGTAACCAATGAGAGGTTCATTCAGCAATAACAGAGGCGGAGCTTATGGTAAAAGTATCTTGATGTGTAACCAATGAGAGGTTCATTCAGCAATAACAGAGGCGGAGCTTATGGTAAAAGTATCTTGATGTGTAACCAATGAGAGGTTCATTCAGCAATAACAGAGGCGGAGCTTATGGTAAAAGTATCTTGATGTGTAACCAATGAGAGGTTCATTCAGCAATACAGAGGCGGAGCTTATGGTAAAAGTATCTTGATGTGTAACCAATGAGAGGTTCATTCAGCAATAACAGAGGCGGAGCTTATGGTAAAAGTATCTTGATGTGTAACCAATGAGAGGTTCATTCAGCAATAACAGAGGCGGAGCTTATGGTAAAAGTATCTTGATGTGTAACCAATGAGAGGTTCATTCAGCAATAACAGAGGCGGAGCTTATGGTAAAAGTATCTTGATGTGTAACCAATGAGAGGTTCATTCAGCAATAACAGAGGCGGAGCTTATGGTAAAAGTATCTTGATGTGTAACCAATGAGAGGTTCATTCAGCAATAACAGAGGCGGAGCTTATGGTAAAAGTATCTTGATGTGTAACCAATGAGAGGTTCATTCAGCAATAACAGAGGCGGAGCTTATGGTAAAAGTATCTTGATGTGTAACCAATGAGAGGTTCATTCAGCAATAACAGAGGCGGAGCTTATGGTAAAAGTATCTTGATGTGTAACCAATGAGAGGTTCATTCAGCAATAACAGAGGCGGAGCTTATGGTAAAAGTATCTTGATGTGTAACCAATGAGAGGTTCATTCAGCAATAACAGAGGCGGAGCTTATGGTAAAAGTATCTTGATGTGTAACCAATGAGAGGTTCATTCAGCAATAACAGAGGCGGAGCTTATGGTAAAAGTATCTTGATGTGTAACCAATGAGAGGTTCATTCAGCAATAACAGAGGCGGAGCTTATGGTAAAAGTATCTTGATGTGTAACCAATGAGAGGTTCATTCAGCAATAACAGAGGCGGAGCTTATGGTAAAAGTATCTTGATGTGTAACCAATGAGAGGTTCATTCAGCAATAACAGAGGCGGAGCTTATGGTAAAAGTATCTTGATGTGTAACCAATGAGAGGTTCATTCAGCAATAACAGAGGCGGAGCTTATGGTAAAAGTATCTTGATGTGTAACCAATGAGAGGTTCATTCAGCAATAACAGAGGCGGAGCTTATGGTAAAAGTATCTTGATGTGTAACCAATGAGAGGTTCATTCAGCAATAACAGAGGCGGAGCTTATGGTAAAAGTATCTTGATGTGTAACCAATGAGAGGTTCATTCAGCAATAACAGAGGCGGAGCTTATGGTAAAAGTATCTTGATGTGTAACCAATGAGAGGTTCATTCAGCAATAACAGAGGCGGAGCTTATGGTAAAAGTATCTTGATGTGTAACCAATGAGAGGTTCATTCAGCAATAACAGAGGCGGAGCTTATGGTAAAAGTATCTTGATGTGTAACCAATGAGAGGTTCATTCAGCAATAACAGAGGCGGAGCTTATGGTAAAAGTATCTTGATGTGTAACCAATGAGAGGTTCATTCAGCAATAACAGAGGCGGAGCTTATGGTAAAAGTATCTTGATGTGTAACCAATGAGAGGTTCATTCAGCAATAACAGAGGCGGAGCTTATGGTAAAAGTATCTTGATGTGTAACCAATGAGAGGTTCATTCAGCAATAACAGAGGCGGAGCTTATGGTAAAAGTATCTTGATGTGTAACCAATGAGAGGTTCATTCAGCAATAACAGAGGCGGAGCTTATGGTAAAAGTATCTTGATGTGTAACCAATGAGAGGTTCATTCAGCAATAACAGAGGCGGAGCTTATGGTAAAAGTATCTTGATGTGTAACCAATGAGAGGTTCATTCAGCAATAACAGAGGCGGAGCTTATGGTAAAAGTATCTTGATGTGTAACCAATGAGAGGTTCATTCAGCAATAACAGAGGCGGAGCTTATGGTAAAAGTATCTTGATGTGTAACCAATGAGAGGTTCATTCAGCAATAACAGAGGCGGAGCTTATGGTAAAAGTATCTTGATGTGTAACCAATGAGAGGTTCATTCAGCAATAACAGAGGCGGAGCTTATGGTAAAAGTATCTTGATGTGTAACCAATGAGAGGTTCATTCAGCAATAACAGAGGCGGAGCTTATGGTAAAAGTATCTTGATGTGTAACCAATGAGAGGTTCATTCAGCAATAACAGAGGCGGAGCTTATGGTAAAAGTATCTTGATGTGTAACCAATGAGAGGTTCATTCAGCAATAACAGAGGCGGAGCTTATGGTAAAAGTATCTTGATGTGTAACCAATGAGAGGTTCATTCAGCAATAACAGAGGCGGAGCTTATGGTAAAAGTATCTTGATGTGTAACCAATGAGAGGTTCATTCAGCAATAACAGAGGCGGAGCTTATGGTAAAAGTATCTTGATGTGTAACCAATGAGAGGTTCATTCAGCAATAACAGAGGCGGAGCTTATGGTAAAAGTATCTTGATGTGTAACCAATGAGAGGTTCATTCAGCAATAACAGAGGCGGAGCTTATGGTAAAAGTATCTTGATGTGTAACCAATGAGAGGTTCATTCAGCAATAACAGAGGCGGAGCTTATGGTAAAAGTATCTTGATGTGTAACCAATGAGAGGTTCATTCAGCAATAACAGAGGCGGAGCTTATGGTAAAAGTATCTTGATGTGTAACCAATGAGAGGTTCATTCAGCAATAACAGAGGCGGAGCTTATGGTAAAAGTATCTTGATGTGTAACCAATGAGAGGTTCATTCAGCAATAACAGAGGCGGAGCTTATGGTAAAAGTATCTTGATGTGTAACCAATGAGAGGTTCATTCAGCAATAACAGAGGCGGAGCTTATGGTAAAAGTATCTTGATGTGTAACCAATGAGAGGTTCATTCAGCAATAACAGAGGCGGAGCTTATGGTAAAAGTATCTTGATGTGTAACCAATGAGAGGTTCATTCAGCAATAACAGAGGCGGAGCTTATGGTAAAAGTATCTTGATGTGTAACCAATGAGAGGTTCATTCAGCAATAACAGAGGCGGAGCTTATGGTAAAAGTATCTTGATGTGTAACCAATGAGAGGTTCATTCAGCAATAACAGAGGCGGAGCTTATGGTGAGGTCAAGCTAGGAATAACACAGATGGATCTATGTGGTTTCATGTGGCAATAGCACGGGTGGATATTAGGTGGATATTAGGTGGATGACTTTTACCGTTACGATGGACGGATCTATTGGCGGAGTCATGTAGCTGTTGGCGGAGTCATGTAGCTGTTGGCGGAGTCATGTAGCTATTGGCGGAGTCTTGTAGCCATTGGCGGAGTCATGTAGCTATTGCATAGTATCCAAACAGAGAATTCTCCACACACAAAAAGAGTTGGGTACCAAGTAGTAATATCATGGACGGACGGATCTGTCCAGAGGCGTAATGTGGCATCGGGGCAGTTGCCAGGGCGCCGAGGGCTTATCCTTAAATTATCAATTTATTCTGTATAATTTAGTATTTTCCTTATTTCTCAAGGGCGCCAAAAATGAATTGGCCAAGGGCGCGGAAAACCCAGTTACGCTTCTGGATCTGTCGCTGGAGTCATGAAGGGATAGCAAAGTCTCTCAAGGCGTATCTCTGGTGGGTGTCATATAACGATATCATTTTCTCCAAAGGTGATCAACAAGTGGGAGAATTGATTTTTTTTCTTAACTAATATAAAGCCACCAGACCCTCATGCCGTTATTACACATACACACTTACACACACATAGACTCACACACACATTTACTTACAAACCCAGGAGACGATGTCGTATAATAAAAGTATTTTTGGTGTGGGTAAACGTCTCATTTATTAGTTTCCTACTGGTGTCTTCTGTCAAGTTCCCACGTCTGCTCGAATCCATTAAATTGCTGAACTAAGGGCAGTCTGTCTTTAAGAGCATCTAGCACATTATACTTGTTGACTGTCAAGGAAGTCGGATTTCAACAAATGGACAATTGCTCCGATGGGAAGGGTGGGGAGGGGGGGGACAAGGGTTCTCAACTCAAGAAACATTGTTTTATTAAGCTGGGATAGTGTCAGTGAATTGGATATTTCCACTTTTATAAATATGTATGTAGGTATATATATGTAGGTATATATATGTAGGTATATGTAGGTATATGTATGTAGGTATATGTATGTAGGTATATGTATGTAGGTATATGTATGTAGGTATATGTATGTAGGTATATGCATGTAGGTATATGTATGTAGGTATATGTATGTAGGTATATGTATGTAGGTATATGTATGTAGGTATATGTATGTAGGTATATGTATGTAGGTATATGTAGGTAGGTATATGTAGGTAGGTATATGTAGGTATATGTAGGTATATGTATGTAGGTATATGTATGTAGGTATATGTATGTAGGTATATGTATGTAGGTATATGTATGTAGGTATATGTATGTAGGTATATGTAGGTATATGTATGTAGGTATATGTAGGTATATGTATGTAGGTATATGTATGTAGGTATATGTATGTAGGTATATGTAGGTAGGTATATGTAGGTATATGTAGGTATGTATATGTAGGTATATGTATGTAGGTATATGTATGTTGTATATGTATGTAGGTATATGTATGTAGGTATATGTATGTAGGTATATGTATGTAGGTATATGTATGTAGGTATATGTATGTAGGTATATGTATGTAGGTATATGTAGGTATATGTATGTAGGTATATGTATGTAGGTATATGTATGTAGGTATATGTATGTAGGTATATGTATGTAGGTATATGTATGTAGGTATATGTATGTAGGTATATGTATGTAGGTATATGTATGTAGGTATATGTACGTAGGTATATGCATGTTGGTATATGCATGTTGGTATATGCATTTTGGTATATGTATTTTGGTATAAGTATGTAGGTATTTAAAAAAATTACAACTGCAATAAAGAAAGATTTATTCAATTCTTTTCACCTCGACTGAATGATGACAGGGCAGTTACTTACATTGTGCTGTGTGTCCCGACATGCCTCGAGGGCAGCCTTATATGGCCACCTTATATGGCCGCCTTATATGGCCGCCTCAAAGTGGACTGAATCTGTTGTTTTGACAAGCGGGCCGAGGGCGACCAGCCGTCTATTGTACGTGGTCACACGGCTGATCTTTGGGGTTACAGAACAACATGTGTCGCTGTGGTACATGTGTCGCTGTGGTACATGATCACAGAGCTGATGTTTGGGGTTACAGAACCACATGTGTCGCTGTGGAACTTGTGTCGCCGTGGTACATGTATCGCTGTGGAACTTGTGTCGCTGTGGTACATGAGTCGCTGTGGAACTTGTGTCGCTGTGGTACATGTGTCGCTGTGGAACTTGTGTCGCTGTGGTACATGTGTCGCTGTGGTACATGTGTCGCTGTGGTACATGATCACACAGCTGATGTTTGGGGTTACAGAACCACATGTGTCGCTGTGGTACATGTGTCGCTGTGGTACATGATCACACAGATGATGTTTGGGGTAACAGAACCACATGTGTCGCTGTGGAACTTGTGTCGCTGTGGTACATGTGTCGCTGTTGTACTTGTGTCCCTGTGGTACATGTGTCGCTGTGGTACATGTGTCGCTGTGGTACATGTGTCGTAGGGTACATGTGTCGCTGTGGTACATGTGTAGTGGTAAATGTGTCGTTGTGGTACATGTGTCGCTGTGGTACATGTGTCGTTGTGGTACATGTGTAGTGGTACATATGTCGTTGTGGTACATGTGTAGGGGTAAATGTGTCGTTGTGGTACATGTGTCGTTGTGGTACATGTGTAGTGGTACATGTGTAGTGTTACATGTGTCGCTGTGGTACATGTGTAGTGGTAAATGTGTCGTTATGGTACATGTGTAGTGGTAAATGTGTCGTTGTGGTACATGAGTAGTGGTAAATGTGTCGTTGTGGTACATGTGTCGTTGTGGTACATGTGTCGTTGTGGTACAATGGTAGTGGTACATGTGTAGTGGTACATGTGTCGCGGTTGTACATGTGTCGTTGTGGTACATGTGTCGTTGTGGTACATGTGTAGTGGTACATGTGTTGTGTTACATGTGTAGTGGTACATGTGTAGTGGTACATGTGTCGCTGTGGTACATGTGTCGTTGTAGTACATGTGTAGTGGTAAATGTGTCGTTGTGGTACATTGGTAGTGGTAAATGTGTCGTTATGGTAAATGTGTCGTTGTGGTACATGTGTAGTGGTACATGTGTAGTGGTAAATGTGTCGTTGTGGTACATGTGTAGTGGTACATGTGTAGTGGTACATGTGTCGCTGTGGTACATGTGTCGTTGTGGTACATGTGTCGTTGTGTTACATGTGTAGTGGTACATGTGTAGTGGTACATGTGTCACTGTGGTACATGTGTCGTTGTGGTACATGTGTTGTGGTACATGTAGTGGTACATGTGTCGCTGTGGTACATGTGTCGTTGTGGTACATGTGTCGTTGTGGTACATGTGTCGTTGTGGTACATGTGTAGTGGTACATGTGTCGTTGTGGTACATGTGTAGGGGTACATGTGTCGTTGTGGTACATGTGTAGTGGTAAATGTGTCGTTGTGGTACATGTGTCGTTGTGGTACATGTGTCGTTGTGGTACATGTGTCGTTGTGGTACATGTGTCGTTGTGGTTCATGTGTCATTGTGTTACATGTGTCGCTGTGGTACTTGTGTCCCTGTGGTACATGTGTCGCTGTGGTACATGTGTCGCTGTGGTACATGTGTCGTTGTGGTACATGTGTCGTTGTGGTACATGTGTCGTTGTGGTACATGTGTCGTTGTGGTACATGTGTCGCTGTGGTACATGATCACACAGCTGATTGTTGGGGTTACACAACCACATGTGTCGCTGTGGTACATGTATCGCTGTGGTACATGTGTCGTTTTAGTACATGTGTCGTGGTACACGTCCTGTAGTGGTACATGTGTCTCTGTTGTACATGTGTCTCTGTGATACATGTGTCGTTGAGGTACACGAGTCTTAGCGACATGTGTATCCATGAGAACTGTGTCTTTGGGATACGTGTGTCTCAGTGACATCCTGTGTCCTCGTCATACATTTGTTTTGGCTACCACGGTTTCTATGTGATGTTCGTGTCCTCATAGTGACGCATGTGTCTCAGTGAGCTATACTGTCAGTGGATGTGTCTGTACCAGGACACACAACTACGTCATCCTCAGTATTGTAAGGGCCAGCAACTCCTACCACCCAAAGTTATTTTCGTGTTTGGCCACGTGTCGTCTCTCGGACATGGACTAATGTATCCCAGAAGACCCATCTCTCCATGATAGTACATAACTCAGACACTTACCTACTGGTATTCCCATATTCCCCCAGCACCAGGCACTTAGGTTAGCGGGTACTTTGCTTCTCCCAAAGGGGCAGTGGGAGTAATCTTACATTGTCCATTGAGCACTAGACAACTGTTGGTGTCGGTATGTTTCGTGACAGTACATGAGGGCACAAGGCAGTACATGAGGGCACAAGGCAGTACATGAGGGCACTAGGCAGTACATGAGGGCACAAGGCAGTACATAAGGGCACAAGGCAGTACATGAGGGCACAAGGCAGTACATGAGGGCACAAGGCAGTACATGAGGGCACAAGGAAGTACATGAGGGCACAAGGCAGTACATGAGGGCACAAGGCAGTACATGAGGGCACAAGGCAGTACATGAGGGCACTAGGCAGTACATGAGGGCACAAGGCAGTACATGAGGGCACAAGGCAGTACATGAGGGCACAAGGCAGTACATGAGGGCACAAGGCAGTACATGAGGGCACAAGGCAGTACATGAGGGCACAAGGCAGTACATGAGGGCACAAGGCAGTACATGAGGGCACAAGGCAGTACATGAGGGCACAAGGCAGTACATGAGGGCACAAGGCAGTACATGAGGGCACAAGGCAGTACATGAGGGCACAAGGCAGTACATGAGGGCACAAGGCAGTACATGAGGGCACAAGGCAGTACACGAGGGCACAAGGCAGTACATGAGGGCACAAGGCAGTACATGAGGGCACAAGGCAGTACATGAGGGCACAAGGCAGTACATGAGGGCACAAGGCAGTACATGAGGGCACAAGGCAGTACATGAGGGCATAAGGCAGTACATGAGGGCACAAGGCAGTACATGAGGGCACAAGGCAGTACATGAGGGCACAAGGCAGTACATGAGGGCACAAGGCAGTACATGAGGGCACAAGGCAGTACATGAGGGCACAAGGCAGTACATGAGGGCACAAGGCAGTACATGAGGGCACAAGGCAGTACATGAGGGCACAAGGCAGTACATGAGGGCACAAGGCAGTACATGAGGGCACAAGGCAGTACATGAGGGCACAAGGCAGTACATGAGGGCACAAGGCAGTACATGAGGGCACAAGGCAGTACATGAGGGCACAAGGCAGTACATGAGGGCACAAGGCAGTACATGAGGGCACAAGGCAGTACATGAGGGCACAAGGCAGTACATGAGGGCACAAGGCAGTACATGAGGGCACAAGGCAGTACATGAGGGCACAAGGCAGTACATGAGGGCACAAGGCAGTACATGAGGGCACAAGGCAGTACATGAGGGCACAAGGCAGTACATGAGGGCACAAGGCAGTACATGAGGGCACAAGGCAGTACATGAGGGCACAAGGCAGTACATGAGGGCACAAGGCAGTACATGAGGGCACAAGGCAGTACATGAGGGCACAAGGCAGTACATGAGGGCACAAGGCAGTACATGAGGGCACAAGGCAGTACATGAGGGCACAAGGCAGTACATGAGGGCACAAGGCAGTACATGAGGGCACAAGGCAGTACATGAGGGCACAAGGCAGTACATGAGGGCACAAGGCAGTACATGAGGGCACAAGGCAGTACATGAGGGCACAAGGCAGTACATGAGGGCACAAGGCAGTACATGAGGGCACAAGGCAGTACATGAGGGCACAAGGCAGTACATGAGGGCACAAGGCAGTACATGAGGGCACAAGGCAGTACATGAGGGCACAAGGCAGTACATGAGGGCACAAGGCAGTACATGAGGGCACAAGGCAGTACATGAGGGCACAAGGCAGTACATGAGGGCACAAGGCAGTACATGAGGGCACAAGGCAGTACATGAGGGCACAAGGCAGTACATGAGGGCACAAGGCAGTACATGAGGGCACAAGGCAGTACATGAGGGCACAAGGCAGTACATGAGGGCACAAGGCAGTACATGAGGGCACAAGGCAGTACATGAGGGCACAAGGCAGTACATGAGGGCACAAGGCAGTACATGAGGGCACAAGGCAGTACATGAGGGCACAAGGCAGTACATGAGGGCACAAGGCAGTACATGAGGGCACAAGGCAGTACATGAGGGCACAAGGCAGTACATGAGGGCACAAGGCAGTACATGAGGGCACAAGGCAGTACATGAGGGCACAAGGCAGTACATGAGGGCACAAGGCAGTACGTAAATGGGGGAGGGAAATTTCATTGCTATACATGAGACCACTAGACCAGGGGTTCCTAACCAGTGATGCATGCACCCCTTGGGGGTGCATGAGCAGGTTCCAAGGGGTGCATGAACTATTCAGAGAGAAAAAAAAGGGGGGGGGAGAAAAGAAAGAGAAGGGAAAAAAAAGAAAGAAAAACTGATAATCTGAAAATGTAAACCATAAGCGAGGCATGCAGCGTCAAAGGGAGCCCATTTACAACCCTTTTGATACTCGTTCGCGCATGTTCCTATGAATTTCGTGTTTTACGTCACAGTTTTCTAAAAAATAATTTAATTTTGTCATCAAATACGTCAGATATATGGCTTCCGGTGACCCTCTAACTGTTTTGAGCGGATGTAAACGTTGGCATTATTTTCCTTCACTTTTATTGCTCGGTACGCTGCAAAGGTCTTAAAAAAGTGAATTGTAAGCCATTATTCGTCATTGAAACCTAAAATCTTGAGTTGAGCATCCAATTCCGGTCATTAAAAACATCAACTTCGTCAGTTAAAAATTTTCCTGTGACTGGTACGACTTTCCGATTGTCATCACCCCCTCAAAATCGTTAATAAATATAAGAGAGAGAGAGAGAGAGAGAGATGGAACACAAAAGCCTCAGTGCTTCCACTGTCGAAAAATCCTGTGCAATGACAACATGAAGCCTGTTAGACTACGAGAGCACTTTGAGAAAGTCCATCCATCCAATTCCAAGGACAGTGTTGAGGTCTTCAAGCAGAAGAGAGCTCGCTTCTTGACCTCAGGTACCTTGACCAAGATTTTCTTTGTCACATAAACCTGCACTGGAAGCATCATTCAAGGTTGCATATCTTATTGCAAAAAACAAGAAGCCCCACGCCCCACACCATTGGAGAAACTTTGGTGAAGCCTTGTGCTCTAGAGATGGTGGAACTAATGTGTGGTCACCAGTCACCAGCAGAGGAAGCAGGTTGAGAAAGTTCCTTTGTCCAATGACACTATTCATTCCAGGATTAGTGACATGGCTGCAGACTTTCTGGATCAAGTCTTGTGCGAGATGAGAAGCAGTCCTTTTCCATTTAGCATGCAGCTGGATGAATCCACTGATGTAGCACAATGCAGTCAGATTTGTGAGATATGTTCACAGTGGATTGCTGAAGGAGGAATTTCTCTTTTCTAAGCCACTCCTAGCTACTACCAAAGCTGCTGATGTGCAGCAGCTAGTCAGGGCATTCTTCACTGAAAACCAGTTTGATTGGACTTCAAGAATTTCTTCAATTTCTACAGGTGGTGCTCCCTCCATGCTCGGTAATAAGTCAGGATTTTTAGCACTGGTAAAGAAAGAAGTTCCAGATATTGTCACTACACAGTGTATCCTTGATCGTCAGGCCATGTTATGCAAAACTCTACCTCCAACCTTGAAGTCAGTTCTTTCTACTGTAGTCCAAGTTGTAAATTGTATCCGCTCACATGCCTTGAACCACTGCCTTTTCAAGTTGTTCTGTCAGGAGGTGGTCTCTGAGCATGAAGATCTGCACTACCACACTGTGGTGCGCTGGTTGTCCAGGGGACGGATACTTTCTCGGTTAGTAGAACTGAGAGTGGAGCTTGCCATTTTCTTGCCAGAAAAAGAGAGTGACCTTGCTGACCGCCCAAATTTCATTCATTACTTGGCATACCTGGCTGACATCTTCACCATCTCGAATGAGTTGAACACAGCTCTCCAAGGACCTGATGGGACTGTAATGGATGCTACTGAGAGATTGCAAGCCTTTCTTAACAAACTGCCACTATTCCGACGACTAGTAGAAAAGTCCAACTTGGCCAACTTTCCACTCTTGGATGAAGTTGTAATATCTGCTGCAGAAGGAAGCACTGAGGGATCACTGCCCGACAACATCAAAGGGGAAATTTCAGAGCATCTTTCAACATTGCAAAGGTCCTTTGATGGGTATTTCTGTCAAGAAATTGCTAGGAAAGATCTTTGGATTCGCAATCCTTTTCTATGTGACTTGGACAACATTGATGACAGTGACCTTGCTAAAGATGACCTGATTGATTTGAGAACCAGAGAAGTACTGAGGAGTGCCTTCAGTTGCAATACCTTGATTGAATTTTGGTGCACCCAGCTAGATTCCTACCCACATCTAGCCAAGAGGGCAGTACTGACTCTCCTTCCATTTGACACAACCTATCTCTGTGAAGCAGGATTCTCCACTCCTTTGACGATTAAAACCAAGGAAAGAAATAAGTTGAATGCAGAAGATGACATGAGAGTTGCTTTGTCCAAAACAGTCCCCAGATTTAAATCGCTGATTGATCATAAGAAGCAGCAGATCTCTCACTAAATTCCCTGTCGGCTATTGTCAAAACTGTTATGTTCCTAAAAGAAACATAGTTTATTATGCATTTTCTGCAAGTTTCACGAGAGGGTGCATGAACTTTGTTTGGGCATCTGAAGGGGTGCATGGACCCCAAAAGGTTGGGAACCACTGCACTAGACAGTACTTGATGTTGGTATGGTTCATGACTGTAAATCAAAGATAACTACGTAACTAAATTTCCAAACAAACTTTTACAAAGCACTTACTTGTGGTCATTGATCAAAGCACGGCTAAATAATAAATAGTTAAACAGCCTTATGATTTTACGGGAACAATAAAATAAAGTTTGAGAATAGATAAAATCTAGAATACATTTGATGAAATTCTTGGCATTTCCTTGAATTTTTTAAATCAATTTTCTAAACTTCACAGCGCTGTATGTTTGCCAGTTGGTCAGGTATTCCGGTCAGGTAGTCAAATATAAAATTTTTCTTTTTTCAATTGTTTTGAGATTGACCCCAATTCCATACATTACAGTGACGCTGGTCGTTTACGGTAAAATATTTTCAAACTTTTAACACTAAACATGTAATGATGACCAATTTATTGATGTCTCGGGTTATTTTTTGGAAGAGTGGACACTTTGTTCATAAAGCGGAACATTAAACACAACAAACATTGTTTTAAAAAATAATATTTCAGATCATAATGTTATCTTTAGAGACATTTACACGAAACAAAAGAACAAATTAAGAATAGAATAAACGGTTTTATTATTTCTGTTTTTTTAATTGACTTTTAAAAGACCTTTTAATTTGACAATGTATTAGAGAAAGACCACCCACCTAAAGACATTTTGTACATGCCAACACCAGTGCCTCAATCACCCCCTGGAAAACCTCCCCCTCCCCCCACTGCCGCTACTTCCTAACATTTTTGTTTCAACCCTCCTAATCCGACCACACTCACTAATTACTCGATGACAGCAAACAGCCGCGCGTGTATCAAACTATCTCTGCAGACGACACTGGCTAAAAGGGAGAGCACAATCACGACCACGGGTAATTGCAGACGACAAGAGTAATAAGGTCATTAAAACTACAACAAAACTACTTTTTTTATAATACTAAAGTCTACCCTTGTCACGAATATAAACATTTTAAAACTATAATAACCTCTAACCACCCACTTCGGAACGTAGAGAATTATTTCACGTCTGCTAGCGAAGATGGAAATTCCCGCGCACGTTCGTTACCAGTGGGCTGTTCAGACGATTCGCATCAAGACATTAGACTGCGCTCCCCTGGATACGGGGGAGAGGAAGGGAAGAAAAGGTCTCACCGGAAACGGAGTGACTTAAAAGTTGGTAGGAGGCAGGAAGGATGGAAGATGATTGGAGGAACGAACTTCCCGGCCTGAGATTTGCTGTGTGCCCTGTTGATGGGCCAGTTTTGGTCAGCGCGGTGGAGCAGAGGTGGAATTAGGGTGGAGACGAGGTGGAATGATGGTGGAGCATATGTGGAATTAGGGTGGAGACGAGGTGGAATGAGGGTGGAGCAGAGGTGGAATTGGGGTGGAGCAGGGGTGGAATTAGGGTGGAATTGGGGTGGAGCAGGGGTGGAATTTGGTGGAAGAGGGGTGGAATTGGGGTGGAGCAGGGGTGGAGCAGGGGTGGAATTGGGGTGGAGCAGGGGTGGAGCAGGGGTGGAATTGGGGTGGAGCACAGGGGAATTGGGGTGGAGCAGAGGTGGAATGAGGGTGGAGCAGAGGTGGAATGAGGGTGGAGCAGAGGTGGAATGAGGGTGGAGCAGAGGTGGAATTAGGGTGGAGCAGAGGTGGAATTAGGGTGGAGCAGAGGTGGATTAATGGATTGGAGGTGTATAAGCGTATCGTATTGGCTTGTTAAGGGTGAGTAACCGGAAGGGGTGAGGTGTGGTGTGGCTAGAGAAAGTTTGTTCATGAGGACTGGAATATGAACTAAATGTTTTAGAGATGAACTAATGGATGAAGTAATAACGGAGTTTGAACGCTTAAAGGTTAAGTTTTGATTAGACCTGGAGAAAGAGAGTGGTGTTAAATAATTAGGCTGTCGTTGTCGTTAAGACGATCATGACCATGAAAGATGGATTAGGTCTGAACTGCCTGAAAGTGTCATTGTCTAAGATAGTGGTTCAGTGGCAATTTTTGAAAATACAAAAAGACTTAAATGTTCCTTCTTGTTTTAATAACAAAGTGGTTGATGAATTCGCTTAAATCTCGCCCGTTGTCCTACCAGGGTAAATTGTTAAAGAGTTGTTAAACTGTGTGCTTTCCCGCGCACTGTCCCAATATCTCAGATGATTCGCGACAAAATATGCACTTGCTTTTTTTCATCATCGTGTGAAACATGTGTCATAACAGCACATCTCCCATGTGTCATAACAGCACATCTCCCATGTGTCATAAAAGCATATATCCCATGTGTCATAACAGCACATCTCCCATGCGTCATAACAGCGCATCTCCCATGTGTCATAACAGCGCATCTCCCATGTGTCATAACAGCGCATCTCCCATGTGTCATAACAGCACATCTCCCTTGTGTCATAAAAGCATATATCCCATGTGTCATAAAAGCATATATCCCATGTGTCATAACAGCACATCTCCCATGTGTCATAAAAGCATATATCCCATGTGTCATAACAGCGCCTCTCCCATGTGTCATAACAGCACATCTCCCATGTGTCATAAAAGCATATATCCCATGTGTCATAACAGCGCATCTCCCATGTGTCATAACAGCACATCTCCCATGTGTCATAACAGCACATCTCCCATGTGTCATAACAGCACATCTCCCATGTGTCATAAAAGCATATATCCCATGTGTCATAACAGCGCATCTCCCATGTGTCATAACAGCACATCTCCCATGTGTCATAACAGCACACCTCCCATGTGTCATAAAAGCATATATCCCATGTGTCATAACAGCACATCTCCCATGCGTCATAACAGCGCATCTCCCATGTGTCATAACAGCGCATCTCCCATGTGTCATAACAGCGCAACTCCCATGTGTCATAAAAGCATATATCCCATGTGTCATAACAGCACATCTCCCATGTGTCATAAAAACATATATCCCATGTGTCATAACAGCGCATCTCCCATGTGTCATAACAGCACATCTCCCATGTGTCATAACAGCACATCTCCCATGTGTCATAACAGCACATCTCCCATGTGTCATAAAAGCATATATCCCATGTGTCATAACAGCGCATCTCCCATGTGTCATAACAGCACATCTCCCATGTGTCATAACAGCACATCTCCCATGTGTCATAAAAGCATATATCCCATGTGTCATAACAGCACATCTCCCATGTGTCATAACAGCTCATCTCCCATGTGTCATAACAGCACATCACCCATGTGTCATAACAGCACATCTCCCATGTGTCATAACAGCACATCTCCCATGTGACATAACATCACATCTCCCATGTGTCATAACAGCACATCTCCTATGTGTCATAACAGCACATCTCCCATGTGTCATAACAGCACACCTTTCAGTGTCTATGTGCACGTCTCCTTTTCTCAACATCCACATCACCTGAATAAAAAAAGTTGTCTTCTATCTCTCTCTCTCTCTCACTCTCTTCTTTCTTTCTCTTTATCTCTCTCTCTCACTCTCTTCTTTCTTTCTCTTTTCTCTTTATCTCTCTCTCAATCTCTTCTTTCTTTCTCTTTTCTCTTTATCTCTCTCTCTCACTCTCTTCTTTCTTTCTCTTTTCTCTTTATCTCTCTCTCTCACGCTCTTCTTTCTTTCTCTTTTCTCTTTATCTCTCTCTCACTCTCTTCTTTCTTTCTCTTTTCTCTTTATCTCTCTATCTCACTCTCTTCTTTCTTTCTCTTTATCTCTCTTTCTCTCTCTCTTCTTTCTTCCTCTTTTCTCTTTATCTCTCTCACTCTCTTCTTTCTTTCTCTTTTCACTTTATCTCTCTCTCCCTCCTTTCTTTCTCTTTTCTCTTTATCTCTCTCACTCTCTTCTTTCTTTCTCTTTTCTCTTTATCTCTCTCTCTCACTCTCTTCTTTCTTTCTCTTTATCTCTCTCTCTCTCACTCTCTTCTTTCTTTCTCTTCTTCTCTTCTTCTCTCTTCTCTTCTTCTTCTTTCTCTTCTTCTCTTTTCTCTCTTCTCTCTTCTTCTTCTTCTTTCTCTTCTTCTTCTTCTCTCTTCTCTCTTCTTCTTCTTTCTTCTTCTTCTCTTCTTCTCTCTCTCTCTCTCTCTTCTTTCTCTCTTCTCTCTTCTTTCTTCTTCTTCTCTCTTCTCTCTCTCTTCTTTCTTCTCTCTTCTTCTTCTTCTTCTCTCTTCTCTCTTCTTCTTCTTTCTCTTCTTCTTCTTCTCTTCTTCTCTCTTCTTCTTCTTTCTCTTCTTCTTCTTCTTCTCTCTCTCTTCTTCTTCTTCTTTCTTCTTCTTTTCTTCTTCTTCTCTCTCTCTTCTTCTTTCTTCTTCTTCTTCTTCTTCTCTCTTCTCTCTTCTTCTTTCTCTTCTTCTTCTTTTCTTCTCTCTCTCTTCTCTTCTTCTTCTTCTCTTCTTCTCTTCTTCTCTCTTCTCTCTTCTTTCTTTCTCTTTTCTCTTTATCTCTCGCTCACTCTCTTCTTTCTTTCTCTTTTCTCTTTATCGCTCTCTCTCTCTCTCTCACTCTCTTATTTCTTTCTCTTTTCTCTCTCCCTCTCTCTCTCTCTTTCTCTGCGTCTCTCCCTCTTTTCTCTTCTCTTCTTTCTCGCTCTGACCGCGGACAGCCATGGTATCTCCAGATTGATTCGGAAATTGTCAGGAAGTAAGCCGTCTAACATGGAGTCGCCTTTAATGACCAGGTCTTTGGATGTACGGACTTGGAACTAAACCCTCACCCTCGTGAATAGGGGACAACGTGAATTTACTAGGGACAAGTGGAAATTAGAGGAAATTCGGAGTTGCATCTTATTAGACCAATTGAAGACCCTAGTGCTTAAAGTACTTAAGTCATATGTTTGTCAAATACACCATGAACCGTGAACTTTTAATATCTGATTTATACCAAAATACTGAATAAACTTGAAAACAATACAACCTAACTAAGTCACATTTTTTAACAGCCTAAAAATTTTAAATGCTGTTATCATGATCTCAAAATGAGTAATTCGTGACTTAAGTACTTTCAGCACTAAGCTATTCAATTGGTTTCAATCGGTGTTTTATATACATATACCTAGCAAAGTGTACCTAAATGTTGAAGTGTGTTTTATATACATAATATACCTAGTAAAGTGTGCCTAAATGTTGAAGTGTGTTTTATATACATATACCTAGCGAAGTGTGCCTAAATGTTGAAGTTTGTTTTATATACATATACCTAGCAAAGTGTGCCTAAATGTTGAAGTGTGTTTTATATACATATACCTAGCGAAGTGTACATAAATGTTGAAGTTTGTTTTATATACATATACCTAGCAAAGTGTGCCTAAATGTTGAAGTGTGTTTTATATACATATACCTAGCAAAGTGTGCCTAAATGTTGAAGTGTGTTTTATATACATATACCTAGCAAAG
The DNA here is from genome assembly GCA_944989445.1 of Ampullaceana balthica. Lineage (NCBI taxonomy): Eukaryota > Metazoa > Mollusca > Gastropoda > Lymnaeidae > Ampullaceana > Ampullaceana balthica. The sequence continues at coordinate 151,813 of CALYLW010000986.1, forward strand.
TGTGCCTAAATGTTGAAGTGTGTTTTATATACATATACCTAGCAAAGTGTGCCTAAATGTTGAAGTGTGTTTTATATACATATACCTAGCAAAGTGTGCCTAAATGTTGAAGTGTGTTTTATATACATATACCTAGCAAAGTGTGCCTAAATGTTGAAGTGTGTTTTATATACATATACCTAGCAAAGTGTGCCTAAATGTTGAAGTGTGTTTTATATACATATACCTAGCAAAGTGTGCCTAAATGTTGAAGTGTGTTTTATATACATATACCTAGCAAAGTGTGCCTAAATGTTGAAGTGTGTTTTATATACATATACCTAGCAAAGTGTACCTAAATGTTGAAGTGTGTTTTATATACATATACCTAGCAAAGTGTGCCTAAATGTTGAAGTGTGTTTTATATACATATACCTAGCAAAGTGTGCCTAAATGTTGAAGTGTGTTTTATATACATATACCTAGCGAAGTGTACATAAATGTTGAAGTGTGTTTTATATACATATACCTAGCAAAGTGTACCTAAATGTTGAAGTGTGTTTTATATACATATACCTAGCAAAGTGTGCCTAAATGTTGAAGTGTGTTTTATATACATATACCTAGCAAAGTGTGCCTAAATGTTGAAGTGTGTTTTATATACATATACCTAGCAAAGTGTGCCTAAATGTTGAAGTGTGTTTTATATACATATACCTAGCAAAGTGTACCTAAATGTGGAAGTGTGTTGACCCTTCAATGAGAGCCCATGAACTACTACGAACATGTTTATCGAGAGAGTCAGGTCTTAGATGAGTGGCATAAATTATGGTGTAGACTTTTGGACTTTTTAAGGGACTTTTAAAAAACTCCAGAAAAACTATAAGTGTAATTTATTACTTATTATTTCTGTGTTTTGTTTAAGTGACAGACACCTGAAGAAGTGACGGTCTTAAACTTACACTGTCACGTGTTTACACAACGTTTGATAATGGCAGTGTTCATTGTGACTCAGTAACTGGGTTACCTATGATAGACCATTCATGTTGAGACCATGATTTGTACCGCCCCCCCCCCACCAACAGAAGCTATGAGTTTGTGATTATGTATTGCTAATTTCATTTTGATATTTAAAAAAACGTATACATTGAACAAAGGTAAATTTTAATATTAGGGGTGTACCGGATTCAAATTTTTTAAATCTCCGGACGGATTTGGACGGATTTATGAAGTGAAATACGACCGGAGCGGAACCCGTAGCCATATTTGTAAAAATTGCCGGATTCCGGATTTGCGGCGGCCATTATTAATATATATACATTAGTGCTCTACCGGCCAGTCGGATTTAACCCAGATTTATGAAGTAAAATCCTGCCGGAGCCGGATTTGTAAAAATGCCCAGATTCCAGATTTGCCGCCCTTAGTAAATATTCTGATAAACAAGAAACTAGGGTGCATGTGCTTACCATTTGGGTTTGCTAAGGTATTTATAAAGATCTGACTAAAGGAAGTAATAGTTGTTACATAGTTTCCCCTATTTAAGTGACGATGTCAAGTTTTAGTTACAATTTCATTCATGACATTAAATGTGTCATTAATAAAATTAAAGAGAATTTAAGCTTCAAAATATTTTCCTTTCTAGGTTTCTTTCATTTTTCAAAGATTTTTGCGGTAAGGATCAAATTGCTTTAATGTAAATGTGATAATGATTGAAACAGATTTAGAACCTTCGCTAGAGCCACCGAGTGCAGTTGTGTAGACATTTCTTACTGACAGAGGCAGTTTATCAAAATATGAAATGTTCTGTAAATTAAAATATTTTTTTCCAATTTTTAGAGAATTTGTGTCCAGAAATTATTGAGGTGGAAGAAATACCCAAAAAGTCTTTTGTTGAATTAAAATCTTGTGTGAAGATACCTTTGGAGAAATCTTTGTAGACGCTAATTTCAGCATTTAATGATATGAAGTTTTTCTATTATCCAAAATTAATTCCTATAGGAAAACTGTTTTTTTTTCTTTACAATGGACGTGAAAATCTTACATAAATATACCAGCAATAGTCAGCAGTGAATTACGACGTCATAGGGTTGATCATTTCTAAGACCGGAAAACGTCATAGCTCAACGAGTAATGTTCTATCTTTAGATTACATTTTAGCGGAACAATGTTTTACAGCGTAATTGAAGTCGAATCACTATGTTCTTAAAATTGTTAGCATAATAAAATTACGAAACTGTTTTTCCATTTTCAAGTCCAATTTGCTGTCTAAAATTAACTAAGAATTAACAAATAGCTGACAAAATACATCCTTCTCCATATACCTACATGTACACATTGACTCGTATCTTTTATTAAATTTTTATGAAATCTGTCCTTAAAAAAGATAAATATAGCCCAATTATTTCTATTAATAGCTCTCCGCCATATTATGACAAGGCCTATTAAATATCCCGCCACATTACTAAGCTGACTTTCTTGCTGTAATAATATTGTTATATGTCGTGCGCAGCGGTGCTCGCTAACGGAAATCCCCGCTTTTTCCAACATGTAAATCTTCACGGTGCACAAACGTCGCTGCTCTGTCGCCCCACTGGCTTGATGATGTCACGGTAATGAAGTCACGCGCACATGCCGCTGTTGCTGGGATACCCACACGTGACACAAGTTTACATTCCATCATCGTCTGCTGCCACTCCCCAAACTCCGAGCCATTCACCCAAAAATGCGCTCCCACCCCCCCCACCCAACTCCTCCCCCCACCCCATCCCTTGTTTAAAATCTTCCACACACCGCACAGAAAAAGAACTTCCTGTCTGATCTCATTTTATTTTTTCATCATTATGTTTATTTAATTTTTTCTCGGGTTTTTACATGAGATTCTAAATTGATATTGCTGTCTAGCCCAGGGCGACTCGCACGGCGTTAACCATCTTGGAGCTTCTCTTGGAACTCTCCAATAACAACCTCGGATGTTTTAGCTTTTTGTTAGGATTTTAATTTAGGGGTTTAATGACATCGCCCGTTTAGAATTTTCCCTGGTGAAATAGCAGTTCCTTGTTGAGGACGTGATCTTACGCCGAAGATCTCAATAATGGGTGTGTGTGTGTGTGTGTAGTGTGTGTTGTGTGTGGGGGTGTGGGTGGGTTGGGTGTTAAGGCGTTAGGATTTTTTAACGTGGGCCGCAGGTTGTGTAAGCCAACCAAACAGTTCACAACAACATGTTGGATATTGGAATTTGTTTTTTTGTTTTTTATATACGGATGAGGGGCGTTTTCAAGTTTGTTCTTGTAATGGGACGGCAAATTCATTCCCCAGTTGTATGACGCCTCTGGAGGAGTCAATTTTACAGAATTAAATCGGTAAACGCCTCTGATGCTGCCAAGAACCTTTTCATATTGTTTTACTGTGTACAGCTGGTATTGCTTGTCTTACTGTGTACAGCTGGTATTGCTTGTCTTACTGTGTACAGCTGGTATTGCTTGTTTTACTGTGTACAGCTGGTATTGCTTGTTTTACTGTGTACAGCTGGTATTGCTTGTTTTACTGTGTACAGCTGGTATTGCTTGTTTTACTGTGTACAGCTGGTATTGCTTGTTTTACTGTGTACAGCTGGTATTGCTTGTCTTACTGTGTACAGCTGGTATTGCTTGTTTTACTGTGTACAGCTGGTATTGCTTGTTTTACTGTGTACAGCTGGTATTGCTTGTTTTACTGTGTACAGCTGGTATTGCTTGTTTTACTGTGTACAGCTGGTATTGCTTGTTTTACTGTGTACAGCTGGTATTGCTTGTTTTACTGTGTACAGCTGGTATTGCTTGTTTTACTGTGTACAGCTGGTATTGCTTGTTTTACTGTGTACAGCTGGTATTGCTTGTTTTACTGTGTACAGCTGGTATTGCTTGTTTTACTGTGTACAGCTGGTATTGCTTGTTTTACTGTACAGCTGGTATTGCTTGTTTTACTGTACAGCTGGTATTGCTTGTTTTACTGTGTACAGCTGGTATTGCTTGTTTTACTGTGTATAGCTCGTATTGTGACACATGTTAAAAAGGTCATTAGTAGAACAGACTTTAAACATGTTTATCATTAATTCAAATATTATTTTTAGGTAAAACAAGAAAAACATTATAAGTTATATTTTTAAACGCTAACTTTCTATTTTTATTAGGATTTCTTTAGTGGCGAAAAAGCGCCAATTTGAATGAATTTAATTTTCCCCCATAATCCTCTTGTGAATGGAATCCTGTGAAAACTGAACATTTGTAATCCAAATAACTGACATATGGATCCAATGATCAAAGTTATTTCGAAAGAAATGCTATTTACAGACCATGTATGGCTCTGGTCTGCTCAGTCATACTACAGACCATGTATGGCTCTGGTCTGCTCAGTCATACTACAGCCCATATATGGCTCTGGTCTGCTCAGTTATGCTACAGCCCATGTATGGCTCTGGTCTGCTCAGTTATGCTACAGCCCATGTATGGCTCTGGTCTGCTCAGTTATGCTACAGCCCATGTATGGCTCTGGTCTGCTCAGTCATGCTACAGCCCATGTATGGCTCTGGTCTGCTCAGTCATGCTACAGCCCATGTATGGCTCTGGTCTGCTCAGTCATGCTACAGCCCATGTATGGCTCTGGTCTGCTCAGTCATGCTACAGCCCATGTATGGCTCTGGTCTGCTCAGTCATGCTACAGCCCATGTATGGCTCTGGTCTGCTCAGTCATGCTACAGCCCATGTATGGCTCTGGTCTGCTCAGTCATGCTACAGCCCATGTATGGCTCTGGTCTGCTCAGTCATGCTACAGCCCATGTATGGCTCTGGTCTGCTCAGTCATGCTACAGCCCATATATGGCTCTGGTCTGCTCAGTTACTCTCGTTCATTCCGTCCTAATTCGCCTCCATCCCCGGACCTCCAGCCGATGTAGGTCTTTCTTAACCGCGTCCAAACATCTCATGGGCCATCTACATCTTGGTGTCTGACTCTACCCTGTATTTGCCGCCCTATATAGGTTTGCATGTGCCTTAAACGTTACGAAAAATTACAAGAAAAAACGGTTTGATACACTAGTAAGTGACTAGTATGGATTTCTGAATGTTTGAAACTAATCATCAGTCATTAATAATTGAATAGAAATTTGACTTACGTCATTTGACTTACGTCATTTGACTTATGTCATTTGACTTATGTCATTTGACTTACGTCATTTGACTTACGTCATTTGACTTACGTCTTCTTTCACAAATATTCATGGCGGCGCTACAATGTTTAATGGAAGTGAGCTCGACCTTGCATTTCTTGTAGTCATGGCTTGTAGGTTCACAGTGATCAGTGTATGGCGAAGGTGTACTTCTATGAGCACTTGTATGCGCTCTACGGGGGACGCAGCCAATGAGGTAACACCACAGTGCGCAATGAGAGGAGACAAAGTCGACACTGCAAATGAAAAAATTCAATTTATTATTTTTTTTTAACTTTTGAATTCAGACGTGAAACGTTGTTCAAAATGTCTTCTGTCTGCAAGTCTTACAGACAACCTGTCTCGCAGAAAAGCTCTTCTCGATAATTCAAAACTACTTGAATTAATTATTTAAAACTAAACGAGATCTATTGAGAGCAGTTGTCCGATATTTCAAGTCAGATTCGCTGTCCATCGAGGCTTTTCGAGTGGAGAATTTCCCTAACGTCGATTTCTCGAGTGCGCGTGAATGGTCAATACCCAATCTATGAATGCACGTGATTTCCACCACTCCACGGGGCGTGTGCGTACATACATTGTACTATCGACAGAGCTAGTGTGTGTCTTGTGTACTCATCGCTGTGTACATAGAGGTAAATGATGGCCGAATCTCACACGTATCTTCCTGTCTGTGAGACTAAGGCGTCCATGTTTGATGTATCTTCATGTATGTATTACACGTATCATCCTGTCTGTGAGACTAAGGCGTTCATATTTGATGTATGTTCATGTATGTATTACACGTATCATCCTGTCTGTGAGACTAAGGCGTTCATATTTGATGTATGTTCATGTATGTATTACACGTATCATCCTGTCTGTGAGACTAAGGCGTTCATATTTGATGTATGTTCATGTATGTATTACACGTATCATCCTGTCTGTGAGACTAAGGCGTCCATATTTGATGTATGTTCATGTATGTATTACACGTATCATCCTGTCTGTGAGACTAAGGCGTCCATATTTGATGTATGTTCATGTATGTATTACACGTATCATCCTGTCTGTGAGACTAAGGCGTCCATATTTGATGTATGTTCATGTATGTATTTTGTTCATTGAAATAAACGGCGTTTTTGTATGTATACCTATATGTGTGTGTACATTAATTATGTGTACTTCCGTTAGCACAACTGCATTTGTTCATCATTATTTGTACATCTGTGTTTGTACATATGTGTTTGTACATCAGTATTTGTACATTAGTGTTTGTACTGTATTTGTACATATAAATTATATGTTACTAGCTGACCCGCGACGTAGCATACGCCGCTAATGATTTAGTGACGGGTGAAGACTTCCTGAAAGACACAGTTGTCCAAATTGGGTGGGTTTGGGCAAACGACTGTGAGTGAATGAAAAGAAGGAACTCTGGAGAGACCCGCGGCGTATCACCAGTAAAAAATGAGGGAAGTGTTAAGATGAAATCTATTTATTTTGAAAAATGCACTTTTTTAGGGCGCCTACGGCGCCCACCTTTTTCAAAATCCCAACTTACTTGTCCTTGTTTGATCAATACGAAATATTAAACTTTCTGAAATGTACACAAAGTATTTTATAACTTTTTACATTGTTCCCTTTTTACAAAATTAAAATATCAGCGAAAACAATGAAGCCATATATTTTTTTACAGCGCATATTTAATTAGCACACCTTTTGATGCATTGGTGCAGTAATTTGGTGCGCTGCTTTCTAAAATTAGTATCTGTTGAACATACTTGCAGCTTGGTGTCTCGCAGGGTCCGACCACGAAGAGAATTATATATATAGATATTATATGTTATAAGTAGGGCTGTAAAAGATTAATTTACATTAAATCGTTAACTTTTGAAAAATTAACGATTAATTAATCGTTAATTTCATTTAAAGCCAAAAATTGAAATTTATGGTGTAACATTTATTAAAATATTTGTCGCAAATCGAAATAACACTGGAATGTCTTCTTTATATGACATCTTTTAACAAAAAACGCAAACAGACAAGTGTATTGACATTATTCGGTTCAAGTGATGAGCGGGTTTTATTGACAATATAACCAGCCGAGCTGAACAATCGTTCACATAGCTTTAGATTGTCTCAGCTGAAGTTTCAGATACTGTAGTGGATGTTTGGTATGCAGGTGTAAGCGACGTGTTAAAACCATGGTTGCATTGTTCCATTTAAGCAGCGTGGCTACTAAGATATTTGACCGACGCCACGCAGGAGCTTAGAACCACCGCGCAGCAAATTTGGTAAAAAATTGAACAAAAATGGACGTTGTGCAACTTTGCACACGGACCAACGAAGCTTAGACTTAAAGAGAACATTACATGATAGGCAAACGATTTCTCTCAATGGATACAATAACCTTTATCAACATTTTGAAGATTCACGTCAGTCAATAGTTTAAAAACAACATGTTCGTGTAATCGTCCGGAAATTAGTTTATATTTATCGATCGAAATATTTTACTTTTTGACTTCCAGTACATTGATAAGTGGTGGGTCGATTAATCCTTTAAAAAAAATTTAACTGTTAAAATTTTTAACGATTAATTTAGAAATTAATCGTTAATTTTCGCAGCCCTAGTTATAAGTTATATTATGACGTTCTCTGAGAGTTCGTTCTGTTGAAGAGGCGTGACGTATCTATAGGCTGCCAGTAAATGAGCTGGAAGCTCCGTGAGATGTGAGTTATGGACACGCCCTTGTCTTACATTCGATGTAACACCGAGTTTTGTGGTGTACACGCCCTTGTCTTACATGCGATGTTACACCGAGTTTTGTGGTGTAACGGCCCTTGTCTTACATGCGATGTTACACCGAGTTTTGTGGTGTAACGGCCCTTGTCTTACATGCGATGTTACACCGAGTTTTGTGGTGTTTTGATCCGGAGTGTCACTATGGCAATGAGAGTACGACTATTCTGGTCGTATTCAAGTAAACCCACGTAAGTAAGCTGGGCTACAGACGTGCTAGATTGTTGGCGGCGTAGCAAATGGGTTGAGCAGAGGCGTCGTCTAAGTTGGGCAGCAGCTGCGCCAAGGGATTTGGGAAGAGGCGTGGCCAGAGAATCAGGCAGCAGCCTCGCCAGGGGGCTTGAACGTGACAGTCATACTGATTATTATAGCAGTATCCTTGGCGTCGTGTGTGTGTGTGTGGGGGGGGGGAGGGGCGCAGGCTACATTGGTGACCCAAACAGGTCGGCACTAACTCTGCTTTCGTTTCTGGAAGACTTAATGCTAGAGCCCGAGCATATCTAAGTTCTTAAGATTTTTACAAATATTTTAAATATTTTATATTTTAGATTCAATTACGTATATGCATCTATTTATATCTAAATCAACATCATCTGGTTATACAGATACATTTAGTTGATTGTCTCATCAATCATGTTATACAGATACATTTATTGAGATCCAGTTGTAGATCCCAAGACAGCTGCGTTACTTTTGTTTTTTCCACTAAATCCAACGCTAGCGACTGTCAGTGTGTTTACAAAATGAGGGCGAAACACAGGATGTCGCTTAAATCTTTTTAAAGGGACATAATCAGAAGCGTAACTAGGTTTTCCGCGCCCTTGGCTAATTCATTTTTGGCGCCCTTGAGAAATACGGAAAATACTAAATTATACAGAATAAATTGATTATTGAATGATATGCCATCGGCGCCCTTGGCAACTGCCCCGATGCCAAGTCGTTGTTACGCCTCTGGACATAATGGATTAATTTTCTTAGCGTCTGCCCTGGTGTCATGGGTGGCATGTTTTTAATGACCCACATTCTCAAGTCTGTAGGAAATTTCTCATGAAATCGTGTTCCGGTTTTATCTTGGCTGGTGTTAATGTTGTAACGAAATGACTTTTATATGTCTAAGTAAATTGTTCAAATATAAAACAGGTGGCGAGAGTATATTTAAATATGGTATACAATCAGTGGCGGATTTAGCTATAGGGCAGGGGGGGCGGCTTGCCCCCCCACGCCCCTGTTGGGTCTAAACTGGCGCCCCCCTAAAGACGCCCTCGATGAACACCAAAAAGGTGTCACAAGAGCAGAAAAAATGATTTCTAAACACGAAACTTGTAATCAACACCAAATTGCTTGCTAAAAATTGAATATCAAGGGATGAAACGGTAATATCTGGTTTAAATCAATCACTCGCATCTGAATTATCGGCGACAATTGATAATTAAGTTAAGTCTGCACAATTATTTTCTTTAATTATTGAATCAACCATTGATATATTTAGAATTGATCAGATGTCAGTTTCTTTACATTCAGTTTTAAAATCAGGACATGTTGTGGAGAGATTTATAGGCTTTTATACTTTGGTAAACAGCGGCTGAATAGCGAATAGTGCGCTCGCCTCACAAGCTGAGGGGCGTGGCATCTAGCCCACGTTAAAGCCACAATAAAAATAAATAGAGGTAAAAAAAAAGATTTTAAAAAACCAAGTTTTTATAAGTGTACTAAAAAGAAGAAAATGATTTAAAACTTATAAATTCAAGTTCATGTACTTTGATTTAATATGACTAAAAACTTGGGGCGGGTTTTTTGTATAAAAGTTAACTGAGATCTATGAGTGAGAGAATGAGTGAAATGCATTATGTAAAACCTCATAAGCGCCCTCATAAATAAAAAATGCTCCCGCATTTGCTGAGAAGATTTTAACGGAAATAAAAAAGTGAAATATTGATTTCACACTCTGTCGAGGACAGGCATACTCTGGAATTAAGAGTGGCCTTTAAACTCATATAAAGAAACTTTCACCCAATTATTGTGCCCATGTTTTGAACTTGGTTACTATCGAAGCAATGTCTGTAAACAGTGGTATACAGTTGTTTTTGGCGCATATTTAAGGTTGTATGCAGGGCCGTCTTAACGCATAGGCCCGATGGGCATTTGCCCGGGGGCCCACGAGCATAGGGGCCCCATGGGAATATGTTTAGTTATATATATTATATATATACGTCTTTTATTCCTGCGGGCCCAACACTATTTCTTTGCACGTGGGCCCAACCTGGTGTAAAGACGGCTCTGGTTGTATGCATGCCTTTCATCTAGTTTACCACGTCTACATACTCTTAAAGAATACCAGAAATATCAATATGAATCAACAGTAGATACTCTGAAACGACTTTCTGATACAAAATGTTCACGCCGTAAGCATGCAGTTGTTGGATCATTCTCTGCTATTCTAGCCACACTTGATTCAAGGGAATCAACAGAATAGAAAGGAAGTGTCAGAGCAGAAGCTATGTGACTATGTGTTTTAACAACAAAATATTCTTTTGCTTTTCTGATGCTATTTGTACAAAAGTTATCTTCATGTTATCAAACTAATTGCAATGGCTTTGCAAAACAATTGATCGATGTTGGACAAAATAAGTTTGTTGATATGAGAAGCGATGAAGCTTTTGAAATGCTGAATGTAGGTGTCAAATCATTTATTAACGAAAATGGTTCCAAACTAGATGTTAAAACAGAATTTAAAGAAAAGCGAATTGCAAAAACGAAAAGCATGACAGGCGAACTTAGCAGTGATGTAAGGGCTGATGATCCAACTACACGCTTTAAATCTGAAACGTACGTCACTATCTTGGATTCACTTGTAACACAAATAGATGCTCGATTTAATGAATTTTGGTGCACAGTTACTTATTTCTATTGTATTGATCCATCACAAATGTTGTAAGAAAATAAAGATTCTTTTCAAAGTTTATGCAAAATTTACAAACACGACATTAACCTTGAAGAAGCAATCGTAGAATATAAGATTTGTATGCATTAATACAATAACATTCTGCTAGTACACTACAACTTAAAAAGGTTAGGCCATTCTTGACTGAAAAACTAATGGCATCGGGTCTCACTAATTTGTCAATATTCTATAAAATTTACATGACTCTTCCTGTTAGCAGTGCTACTGCTGAAAGATGTTTCAGTAGATTGAAACTCATCAAAAATTATTTGCGCTCAACAATGACAAACGAACGTCAGTCTGCATTGGCATTAATTTCAATTGAACGTGATCTAGCTGAGAAAGTTGACTATGAATCAACGATAAATCGTTTTGCTAAAATGAAATCACGTAGAAAGCAATTTATATAGGGCTCACGGCTCTTTCTTATCTTATCTGTTACAGACGCTCCTTCTATACAGACTAATATTGCGTCATATGCTTATCCATGGTTTGTATTTAGTCCTGCATTCTTATTAGAGTTTTGAATGTTTATTTAAGGAATTTACAATCATTGTTTGTGTAAAGTTCATAAATTTTCCCAAAGTTTGATGCTCAAACTTTCAGTGATAAATTTTTTTTTAAATTCTGAAGTAAATTGTTTAGTTTATTTATAAGTATAATATTATTGGCACTCTTTGTGTGTGTGTTACTAATCCTGACCAATCCACTCCACCAAAGTCTCTGTGTTTTTCATTACAAGCTTTTATTTAACTCACACTGTTTGTATGTTGTATCCGTCAAATCTTGTAACGTAAAATTAAACCACTTCTGATGGTACTAGAGATCTCAAAATTTTACCACAGATAGATCTTGGATGACAATACATTGTATCAAAATTTCAGATCGATCGAATGTACCGTAATTAAATAAATGCATTTTTACGTTTATCTTTATATATAAGCTGTATCCGTGCTATTCTTGACTTTCACGTGAATGTCACCGGAGTTCACAACCAGCCATGGATGACGACATTCCAGGTGTTAAACAGCTCAGTAATTCGAAACTAAATCTAAATTGACATGATAATACAAGAGGAACAACTGGTATTTGTGTAGCCTAGTTGGCCCAATTGTTAGCTTAATGGATTTTCGACCTGGAGGTACTGGGTTCAATTTTCAGTTGGGGAAACTGTTATTTTTTAAATACATAAATTTGTAATTAATAATCTATCTTTTTACCACTATCACATTTAAGTTATAGACAACGAAGTTTGACTAATTAAATTGAGTTGATTATGTCAAAAAATTGATTAAAAAATTGTGTTACTAAAAAGTAGAAAATAAAATATTTAAAAAATCTTTTTTTAAAAGGACGCGCTTTTATTTACATATAGAAAGTGCACTAAAAAGAAGAAAATACAAATTTTCAATCCGTGAACCTATCGCTTGCACATAAAAGCGTGGGGCCCTCATCACAACTCGCAATCATGTACAAAGCTGCGAAAGATAAATACAAATTTATATGAATATTAATAAACATTTAAAGTTTCACAACTTTGATCATATACATGCTACTATCATATTAATTAGAAAAATTTATCTATATGCAAAAGAGTAGTTGCAATAAGAAATGAGTTGTGATGGGCGCCCCACGCTTTTATGTGCAAGCGATAGGTTCACGGATTGAAAATTTTTATTTTCTTCTTTTTAGTGCACTTTCTATATGTAAATAAAAGCGCGTCCTTTAAAAAAAAGATTTTTTAAATATTTTATTATTTGTAGCATCAGATTACCTGGTCTTAAACTGAACCATTTTGCCAGATAAAATTCTCATTTCATTCTTTCAGATAGAAAAGTATTACAAGAACTAAAAACAGTAGCTCTTAAAATTTTATTAGTAAAAAATAAGTTGTTCTCTTTGAAACTAAGTTCATAATTTACTGTCATCTTTTTATCCTACATATGATATATGCATATAATACGTATATGATATATGATTTCTTTAATTACTTAGGCCTTTTATTAATTATTAACATTTTTTAAAATACATTATATTTTGTTTTATTTGTGACCTATTACTCTCCTGAATATAAAGCAATTGTTTGTTTATTGAAGAGATTCATTGCAATGGTTTGATGTAAACAAAAATAATATTAAATAATGTACTTTGAATGATCAACACATCATTTATTATTTAACACTTAGTCACTTAGTTATTTGTTTGAGTTGCTGTCAGTGCTATTTATGGCAAGCTGAACAAACTGATGAGTCATCTTGCAGATAGTACAACAAACTATTGGAGGCATATAAAAAATTTAATTAAATTCTACCTCATTATAAAAACATTTTAGAAGTTTTATTTAGCCCAAAGACTATAAACTTATTATGCTGAGTTTTCTATGTTAATGTCTGCTAGGATATTCAGCAATTGAAAGTGAAAACAAAGGATTATGAGAAATTTAGATTTCGTCACAAATAACAGCCCCCAAATTAACTACCATTTTCATAAATTCAATTGATTAACCATATCTACTTAAGACTAGATGTTTCTTTTTGTCTGCAGCAGTCTCTTAAGATGAAAACGTATTAAAGTTAAAGTAAAACTCACATTTAAAGTGAGCAGAAAAGTTTTTTAACATAAAATATAGCAATAAGAGTGAATCTCATATCAAATTTCTAATCTTCATTGCAGAACAAGCAATTTAGACAAATGAATTTTATTTCAGCACCTATAAATATTTGCACTAAGTGCATGAATAAAAAAATTTTTTGCGGCGCCCCTTGAAATTCTCCTCGCCCCCCCACGAAGACAAACCTAAATCCGCCACTGTATACAATACATCTGACAAATAATTAATTCGTATAATGTCATGATTATAATCGATTGAAAGAGAATGAGTGAACGAGAGAAAGTTTAAGATTATGGTATGACATATTGAACTTCTGTCATAAATTCCCTGAAGGTGTCGATTCGACACGGGGGAGGTAACTAGATAATCATCTACCTATCCACGTTTCCAGCAACAACAGTTATCGTTCCTGCTCCAGGGCAGGTCTTTGACTGCATTCATTGAGGGTTGGAAGGGATGGAGTCCACTCTCCGCACAGAGAAAAGCGTCAATATCACGGACGGACGATACATACCTCATTTCTGGTAAGCGTTAGCGTCAATATCACAGAAGGACGATACACACCTCATTTCTGGTAAGCGTTAGCGTCAATATCACAGACGGACGATACCACAGACGGACGATACCACAGACGGACGATACCACAGACGGACGATACCACAGACGGACGATACATACCTCATTTCTGGTAAGCGTTAGCGTCAATATCACAGACGGACGATACACACCTCATTTCTGGTTAGCTTTAGCGTCATTATCACAGACGGACGATACACACCTCATTTCTGGTTAGCTTGAGCGTCATTATCACAGACGGACGATACACACCTCATTTCTGGTTAGCTTTAGCGTCATTATCACAGAAGGACGATACACACCTCATTTCTGGTAAGCGTTAGCGTCAATATCACAGAAGGACGATACACACCTCATTTCTGGTTAGCTTTAGCGTCATTATCACAGACGGACGATACACACCTCATTTCTGGTTAGCTTTAGCGTCATTATCACAGACGGACGATACACACCTCATTTCTGGTTAGCTTTAGCGTCATTATCACAGACGGACGATACACACCTCATTTCTGGTTAGCTTTAGCGTCATTATCACAGACGGACGATACCACAGACGGACGATACCACAGACGGACGATACCACAGACGGACGATACCACAGACGGACGATACCACAGACGGACGATACCACAGACGGACGATACCACAGACGGACGATACACACCTCATTTCTGGTAAGCTTTAGCGTCAATATCAAAGACGGACGATACATACCTCATTTCTGGTAAGCGTTAGCGTCAATATCACAGAAGGACGATACACACCTCATTTCTGGTTAGCTTTAGCGTCATTATCACAGACGGACGATACACACCTCATTTCTGGTTAGCTTTAGCGTCATTATCACAGACGGACGATACATACCTCATTTCTGGTAAGCTTTAGCGTCAATATCAAAGACGGACGATACACACCTCATTTCTGGTAAGCTTTAGCGTCAATATCACAGACGGACGATACACACCTCATTTCTGGTTAGCTTTAGCGTCATTATCACAGACGGACGATACATACCTCATTTCTGGTAAGCTTTAGCGTCAATATCACAGACGGACGATACACACCTCATTTCTGGTAAGCTTTAGCGTCAATATCACAGACGGACGATACCACAGACGGACGATACCACAGACGGACGATACCACAGACGGACGATACCACAGATGGTCGATACCACAGACGGGTGATACATAACTCATTTCTAGCAAGATGTACCGCTGGGTGGTATCAATAATTCTAAAATGTCAATATTACACCAAGGTCCGATGGGAGTCAATCCTCTCGTGGCATGGTATCGATACGTGATTGAGTATCCGCTGGTCAGTCATGAAAATAGCCCGTCTGTCTTAAGCGATTGATCGGAGTTACATGAACGTGTCTTTGTGTCATTCTGTCCCAGATGGAGTCAAGAAATTATGTGACTGTATTTCGTCATAGATGAAGTATTTAAATTATTTGACATCATTTTGTCACAGATGAAGTGTTTAAAGTATTTGACAGCATTTTGCCACAGTTGAGTGTTTAAATTATTTGACAGCGTCTCTGACACGAGGGTAAAAGATAATGTATAGAAGTTAGATAACGACCAACTCAAAGTGTTATTGGCGTCACTAGGGTGAGATGCCCGGGGGGATCCGCCCCCTTGTGGCACTATTTCAACCAACTGTAGTATGTTTAGGCTAGTGATAGGTAGAAATATCGGACCCCCTCCTCCCTCCCCCCACCCCCTCAGTCAGCTCACTCCGAGAGTGGAACAATAAAATGGGGCTACGTTAGAGCTGAGAACTTTTGGGAAGCAATCCAACTGTGACGTCAAACCCATCTTCCAATGACGTCAACGACATATTCCCGTGACGTCATCTACAACTACCCGAACTACTTCTGATCCCTGCTGATCCCTGGCGCAGCTGACACAAGAAGAAATATTTCTTTGTTATAATGAGTGTATTATGTACTTACAGTTTATTGAAACATCAGTTAAGTATAGTGGGAAGTATATCGCAATAAATAACGGCATTGGCATAAATGAGGGTCTCAGATCTACCAGAAACACCCAGTTCACTATGATTGGGGCATGTTAGATCTAAAACAGTTAACATTATAGATACGCATCGCACAGACACTAACATCTCCATAACATGCTCTATTTCACATCCTGGATTTCAAAATGTCAATGTAAATACTAAATTTTGGTTCAACGCCATTCCTGTATAACTAAATTATCGCCCGTCAACTTCCGGACATGCCACTAGAAGATTCCTTCCCTGTCTTCAAAGGTGACCACTTACCACCACCTGTATGTCCTATAACTTCAATATGACCTGTATGTCCTATAACTTCAATATGACCTGTATGTCCTATAACTTCAATATGACCTGTATGTCCTATAACTTCAATATGACCTGTATGTCCTATAACTTCAATATGACCTGTATGTCCTATAACTTCAAAATGACCGGTATGTCCTATAACTTTAATATGACCTGTATGTCCTATAACTTCAATATGACCTGTATGTCCTATGACTTTATTACCTGTGTGTCCTATGACTTTATTACCTGTGTGTCCTATAACTTCAATATGACCTGTATGTCCTATAACTTTAATATGACCTGTATGTCCTATAACTTTAATATGACCTGTATGTCCTATAACTTCAATATGACCGGTATGTCATTTAACTTCAAAATGACATGTATGTCCTATAACTTTAATATGACCTGTATGTCCTATAACTTTAATATGACCTGTATGCCCTATAACTTCAATATGACCTGTATGTCCTATAACTTCAATATGGCCTGTATGTCCTATAACTTTAATCATCTCAGCCTAAGTTGTGTGTTTAATTTAAAGAGGAAAATACCCTTGAAATCTATTTTTACGTTACAGTGCCATCTACTTCGTTTCACTACAGATTCTATGTTATAATTCCATCTACTTCGTTTCACTACAGATTCTATGTTATAATTCCATCTACTTCGTTTCACTACAGATTCTATGTTATAATTCCATCTACTTCGTTTCACTACAGATTCTATGTTATAATTCCATCTACTTCGTTTCACTACAGATTCTATGTTATAATTCCATCTACTTCGTTTCACTACAGATTCTATGTTATAATTCCATCTACTTCGTTTCACTACAGATTCTATGTTATAATTCCATCTACTTCGTTTCACTACAGATTCTATGTTATAATTCCATCTACTTCGTTTCACTACAGATTCTATGTTATAATTCCATCTACTTCGTTTCACTACAGATTCTATGTTATAATTCCATCTACTTCGTTTCACTACAGATTCTATGTTATAATTCCATCTACTTCGTTTCACTACAGATTCTATGTTATAATTCCATCTACTTCGTTTCACTACAGATTCTATGTTATAATTCCATCTACTTCGTTTCACTACAGATTCTATGTTATAATTCCATCTACTTCGTTTCACTACAGATTCTATGTTATAATTCCATCTACTTCGTTTCACTACAGATTCTATGTTATAATTCCATCTACTTCGTTTCACTACAGATTCTATGTTATAATTCCATCTACTTCGTTTCACTACAGATTCTATGTTATAATTCCATCTACTTCGTTTCACTACAGATTCTATGTTATAATTCCATCTACTTCGTTTCACTACAGATTCTATGTTATAATTCCATCTACTTCGTTTCACTACAGATTCTATGTTATAATTCCATCTACTTCGTTTCACTACAGATTCTATGTTATAATTCCATCTACTTCGTTTCACTACAGATTCTATGTTATAATTCCATCTACTTCGTTTCACTACAGATTCTATGTTATAATTCCATCTACTTCGTTTCACTACAGATTCTATGTTATAATTCCATCTACTTCGTTTCACTACAGATTCTATGTTATAATTCCATCTACTTCGTTTCACTACAGATTCTATGTTATAATTCCATCTACTTCGTTTCACTACAGATTCTATGTTATAATTCCATCTACTTCGTTTCACTACAGATTCTATGTTATAATTCCATCTACTTCGTTTCACTACAGATTCTATGTTATAATTCCATCTACTTCGTTTCACTACAGATTCTATGTTATAATTCCATCTACTTCGTTTCACTACAGATTCTATGTTATAATTCCATCTACTTCGTTTCACTACAGATTCTATGTTATAATTCCATCTACTTCGTTTCACTACAGATTCTATGTTATAATTCCATCTACTTCGTTTCACTACAGATTCTATGTTATAATTCCATCTACTTCGTTTCACTACAGATTCTATGTTATAATTCCATCTACTTCGTTTCACTACAGATTCTATGTTATAATTCCATCTACTTCGTTTCACTACAGATTCTATGTTATAATTCCATCTACTTCGTTTCACTACAGATTCTATGTTATAATTCCATCTACTTCGTTTCACTACAGATTCTATGTTATAATTCCATCTACTTCGTTTCACTACAGATTCTATGTTATAATTCCATCTACTTCGTTTCACTACAGATTCTATGTTATAATTCCATCTACTTCGTTTCACTACAGATTCTATGTTATAATTCCATCTACTTCGTTTCACTACAGATTCTATGTTATAATTCCATCTACTTCGTTTCACTACAGATTCTATGTTATAATTCCATCTACTTCGTTTCACTACAGATTCTATGTTATAATTCCATCTACTTCGTTTCACTACAGATTCTATGTTATAATTCCATCTACTTCGTTTCACTACAGATTCTATGTTATAATTCCATCTACTTCGTTTCACTACAGATTCTATGTTATAATTCCATCTACTTCGTTTCACTACAGATTCTATGTTATAATTCCATCTACTTCGTTTCACTACAGATTCTATGTTATAATTCCATCTACTTCGTTTCACTACAGATTCTATGTTATAATTCCATCTACTTCGTTTCACTACAGATTCTATGTTATAATTCCATCTACTTCGTTTCACTACAGATTCTATGTTATAATTCCATCTACTTCGTTTCACTACAGATTCTATGTTATAATTCCATCTACTTCGTTTCACTACAGATTCTATGTTATAATTCCATCTACTTCGTTTCACTACAGATTCTATGTTATAATTCCATCTACTTCGTTTCACTACAGATTCTATGTTATAATTCCATCTACTTCGTTTCACTACAGATTCTATGTTATAATTCCATCTACTTCGTTTCACTACAGATTCTATGTTATAATTCCATCTACTTCGTTTCACTACAGATTCTATGTTATAATTCCATCTACTTCGTTTCACTACAGATTCTATGTTATAATTCCATCTACTTCGTTTCACTACAGATTCTATGTTATAATTCCATCTACTTCGTTTCACTACAGATTCTATGTTATAATTCCATCTACTTCGTTTCACTACAGATTCTATGTTATAATTCCATCTACTTCGTTTCACTACAGATTCTATGTTATAATTCCATCTACTTCGTTTCACTACAGATTCTATGTTATAATTCCATCTACTTCGTTTCACTACAGATTCTATGTTATAATTCCATCTACTTCGTTTCACTACAGATTCTATGTTATAATTCCATCTACTTCGTTTCACTACAGATTCTATGTTATAATTCCATCTACTTCGTTTCACTACAGATTCTATGTTATAATTCCATCTACTTCGTTTCACTACAGATTCTATGTTATAATTCCATCTACTTCGTTTCACTACAGATTCTATGTTATAATTCCATCTACTTCGTTTCACTACAGATTCTATGTTATAATTCCATCTACTTCGTTTCACTACAGATTCTATGTTATAATTCCATCTACTTCGTTTCACTACAGATTCTATGTTATAATTCCATCTACTTCGTTTCACTACAGATTCTATGTTATAATTCCATCTACTTCGTTTCACTACAGATTCTATGTTATAATTCCATCTACTTCGTTTCACTACAGATTCTATGTTATAATTCCATCTACTTCGTTTCACTACAGATTCTATGTTATAATTCCATCTACTTCGTTTCACTACAGATTCTATGTTATAATTCCATCTACTTCGTTTCACTATAGATTCTATGTTATAATTTGTATCCACAATACAAGTCTTAGTATCAGCTTTAACGTGTTATTTTAAAGACCATCGTTAGAAATAAACAATTATTATCAATTCAGTGGATATGAAAGTAATCACAAGGAAATTATTTGATTTATTTTAACTATTATGGCTAGTGAGGCGATGTATATTCATATAACTTGTCCCGTGGTTTGAGAACCCTCTCAATGTATGAACGAATATTTTTGTATGAGTTATGTAAGTTTCATTAAAATGGAAAAAGTTTATTTTCTTGTTTTTTCTCCTACGTGTGATATTTTCCATAATGCAAATAAAGCCAATACCGATATGGCCGGGGAGCAAGTCCATTTTGTATAATTGGTTTATCAGAATAATCGATTAGTTAAAGGAGTGGCCGTGTACAATGTGTCCCAGATTCTCAAATCTGGTTTTGTATTTATTTGTTGCAGCATTAATTTTTTCCCCATTGTCGCCTCTTTCCATTTGGTTCCCCCCAAAGTTACTATGACATAAAACAGAACGCCATAAACTTGCCCTCATCCAGTGGCGTAGCTAGAGTGGGCGGTGGGGGCGGTCCGCCCCGGGCGGCAAACATTCAGAGGGCGGCATTTTGTGGGTATTTTGAAAAGTACAGCCATTTCTGACAACCGCCCTTTTTTCTTTTGAAGGGGGAAAACCAAGGTGAAACAAAAATATTCGTAATTTCGAGTCTTACTTAAGGGTCGCACACCATTAGTTTGATTACATAGGATTTGTTTGGAAAATTTAGCGGTATACGTCACAGATGACGCTTTTATAAGAAAACTGCACACAAAAACACATCACTGTTGGGCCGGATAATATGTGCTATTAATATCGCCACGACTGCTTTTGGTGGAATTTCGACATACGCAGAATAATGCCCGAACAAATACCTACATGGCATGGTGGTTCAAATATTGTGTTTAACTTGCAAGTAGTAATTTACATTACTGTTTAAGTTTTCATAAAATTATTGTAAGGGAATAATTAAAAATTAAATTTATTTTGTTTTTATTGCATTAAAGTAGCACAAATAATTTTTGCCATTTTAAAATATTTTATTAAAATACGGTTATTCGTTATAAATGTTACGTCTATCCTATTAAAGTAATGTGTAAATAATTATTTGAATTATGACACGAATATCAAAATATTGAAATTTCTCCCTAAATAAAAATCACAATAGGCAAGGCATAAATATTTATTTTTTTAAAACATACCTTAAAATTTCAAGCGTTTTGGAAAAATTGACATCTGAAGAAGTAACTAGTAAAATGAGATCACATGCTGGAACTTTATTCAATGCAGTCTTTTTCTTTTCTGTTATCTAAAATTATGGGAACCCGTTTTTTTTCTTAATTAATGCAAACCCATTTCATGGAACAAAGAGATGTGCTAACACAAAACGCTGTTATATCAGCCTAACAATTTGTGAAGAGTTGGAGATATCAACTGAACGCCGAGTTAGAAGGAGAAAAAATATGAGTGGGGAAAATTCAGAAGACGTGGTTCTATTTTTAGAACAAGAAGCGCAACGAGAATTGTATTTATCCATGGATGGAATTATAAAAGAAAGCTTTGATGAGTTGCACGTCCTTGCAAGAAAATTTTCGTGTATGATACCATGTAACCTACTAAATGAAGAATTTGAATATCAAATAAATTACTGTTTTTACATGATAAAAGAAATTTCAATATTGAAAGAAAAAAGATCCAAGTTTTATATGGCATATGTCTGTACCTACACAAGAAGAGGCATTACGTTAGAAAAAAAAGGGGGGGGGGCCCTTGATCTATTAAAATTTATTCAACTATTTCAACAGTATAGATTGGAAAATTCTGTACCCAACATTGTAATTTTGCTAAGCATGTTTAACAATTGCTATCAGTGTCGCTAGTTGTGAAAGGACTTCTCCAAACTGAAGTTATACAATTTCCTTGTTTGTAAATAAAATTTTAAAAATCTATAAATGCAAAATAAAAGAATATTTATTGGTCATGTTTTTTGCGTGTAAGTGTGGAATATGTTTTGTCGTATTAGGGGGGGGGGCGGCTAACTCAGTAACTTTCTTGTGGCCTTTAAAAAAAGTATCTTGTATTTTTATAAGTATGTATTTATAGGTATATCATTTTATGCGGCTTTTTATTACTGCTTACATAAATATGGCATGCCATGGTTAAAATATGTTCCGACTTTACAACGCTTCAATTGCAATATATTTATTCATGGTTATTAATTTATAAAATCCATCATATGAATGACTTAAATGGGGGCCATCTGTAAAAGACGTCACGCTATTTGGCTGATTTTTCACCCCTTCCTCATCGTCACGCGTCGCGTCATCATAAAAACGTAGACCCCTGTTATTCAATATGACGTCACAAAGCTTTGGCCCCCCTCCCATATAAAAGCCGTATTTTCTATTTGAAAATGAGCATGTTTCAATTCAATTTTTTTTTCTTTAACCTTAAGGCTGCACTATATCATAACACGCGTTAAGACATATTAAACATCATTAAATAAAGTATCAGTAATCAAATATTTAACTGAAACTTTTAGATAAAGTTGCCAATTTTGATGTGACGTCACATTTATTAAACACACACCGCCATCATCACACATCTTCACAAATGTGTGAATCCCCGTTGCGTGAAGTCATTTATGGACGATCCTTAAAAAGTGCGGCAAATTGGAGACCGCCCCGGGCGGCAAAAGTTCTAGCTACGCCACTGCCCTCATCTGACATTACAAAACGTCTAATGTTACACGTTGGAGTAAATAATTCGGATTGCCATTACATAATGACAGTAATAGACCTAGTGACTCATTTCTTCTCAATGGCTCACTGCATTTAATTGGACACTGACGTCATCTGCTGTTTATTTTAATTCTTATTGAAATTGTTTAGTTTCAGATTTCCAAGTCAGGGATCACTTTTCTGTTGAAGATTGGGCACAATTTATTTCAATTTTATATCAATAAAATGTTTATCCTTGAATAACTGAATGAATCGGTTACATTACGTTTCGACCCGACGATTCGACAGAATGACGTTTCGACCCAAGAACGTTTCGACCCATGGATTGTTCGACCACTGACAAAATGAAAAAATGTAGTATGAATATTGAAAAAATATAACAATTTTAAACATGACCTATTACTGACTCTCAGTCTTTGTGTCATGTTATCTAGTCAGCTAGATATTTTCTATTAATAGCATATTGAGATACGTAAGACTGGACACGCAATGTATACCTGGTCAGCTAGATATAGTCTTTATCATATTGTGATACGTAAGACTGAATATTTGGATTGGGGTTGAGAGATCACGAGAAGTCTAGCGAGACCAGGGACAGGACGTTTGCTGGCACATGTCACATTGTGACATGTCACGAGGGCTATAGACTATTTGACGACCACAGGACAACATGTGCTGCCGAGAGTTAAAGAACGGTAAATAAAAGGAAAGGAGGAAGAGAGAATGTTGGTACCTTTTTTAAGTACTATTAGACAACATGGCATTTTTATGGTCCAGATACATCGTACGGGGGAGGGGTTGGGTAGGCTTGGAAGGACTCAATTCTACAGTCGTGTTTAGGGGATTAAACATTAGTTGCTCAGAAGTTACATATGTCATATGTGATAACGGAAAAATGGAATCTGGCGCATTTATCACAATCTTGTATTCGCATTGAATGTTGACTGGTTGTCAGTGTGTATTTTTTTTTCAATTGTCTTATCATAAATTAAACGTTAAAAATATCTCGTTCGTACTGCTATTCATTTAGGATAAATAACAATATTAAACTAAATTATGTTAAGACAAAAATTTAATTTTAAAATATTAACTAAATAAAAATAAATTAACGTAATCATGAAGAAATGACAAGTTCGAACCATCCATGGATCGTAACGTAGGGGGTTCGAAACGTCTTGTGGTAGAACTGTCCGGAGTAAAAATCAGCCGGGGTTCGAATTATCCTTGGTCGAGCTGACCGGAGTCGAGATGTCCGACCACCAAATGAATCATAGTTGGTCGGAGTAAATCTAGGCGTTGACTGTCGTCTAGTTTGGACAATAAATACTTAATAATCAATTTCAAGTTCTGTTTAACGCTGTTATATTTGACGTCAATCAAAACTAGAAGAAAGCTGATTAGATGTGACAATTAGATGTGACAATTAGATGTGACAATTAGATGTGACAATTAGATGTGACAATGAGATGTGACAATTAGATGTGACAATGAGATGTGACAATGAGATGTGACAATGAGATGTGACAATTATGTGACCATTTGATGATTTCCTCACATTTTTAACGCGTCTAATCCTTTTATGTAGGGTCAATGGATTCTATCACAGCATAAAGAATCTAACTAACGAATTTTTCTCATCGAAGTTTCTTTAAATTTATCTATGAATGCAAAAATAAGAAAACACTTTTCATTCCTATGCCTGGCGTAAAAAAAATTTCAGACCCGCCAAAATGAAAAGATCCAAACCGACGGTGGCAAAGTTTCATAACGATGTTATTTTATGGTTTTTTATTTGCTCCACTAATTCCTTGCAATATTTCTGAGAGTTATTCGACTCGTGAATACATGTTCAAAAGTCGATCAACTCATTTTTAAATGTGAAATTACATCCCAACAGTTGCCACATGTTTCATGTGAAATGTTTTCGTTTTCTTTAGATTCCGTTGTCAAGGTACTAAAATAACTGTCTAAGATTATTACATGGGTCAAAATATTTTCCTAAAAGTATTTATTATATTTTCTTTGAAATCTAAGATAACGTTTGACCCTTTCTCGATATTTGTAAACTTTACTTTAAGAGAGAAAACCGATTTAGGCATTGTACAGGGTGAGGTGGGAGAACGTTTCATTACTACCATGAGTACATGCTATTATAGGATTATCTCACCAGCACTAGGGATCCTGGTTAGCTGATTGTTATTGTGTGCAATGTTAAATGCAAGCCTAGGTTGGGGAGGGGGGCTGAAGTAGGAAGCAATCATTTCACCAACAAACCAACCCATGATTTCAAGTTCCAACACTAAGTTTAACTGGCGATTCCCATCAACACTATAGTCACATTATGTCTTCAGCTAGACCACATCACTCACGACACATCACTCACCACACATCACTGACCACACATCACTCACCACACATCACTCACCACACATCACTGACCACACATCACTCACCACACATCACTCACCACACATCACTCACCACACATCACTCACCTGTGTGTTTTGTTACAAAGCTTTTCTTCCAAAGTCACATGATCTCCATGACCTCCACGACCTCCACGACCTCCACGACCTTCATGACCTCCATGACCTATAGCGCGGTGTTTCCCATCACGCCTAGTTACTATTTCCGTCGGTCGATCAATGTATTTATATCTTCATCCCCGCAAAGACAGAGCATTGACATCAGTCCAAATGTCAAACTGTCAGAGTCAGAGGGAGGACAAACAAAGTGGATAGTTGCACTTATGTGACACAAATATTTGACTTTCTGTCAATAATAACAAAATGTGATTTCTTTTTCGAATTTTGATCTTAGCGATTTAATGTCAACTTTGATGAAGTGTCCTTACCGTCTGTAATTAAATGAGATATATGGAATCAACGACATATGTATTGGCAGACATATTTTGGGAAGAAGTGTGTGTTAGACATGTGTGGTAGACATGTGTGGTAGACATGTGTGGTAGACATGTGGGGTAGACATGTGTGGTGGACATGTGTGGTGGACATGTGTGGTGGACATGTGTGGTGGACATGTGTGGTGGACATGTGTGGTCGACATGTGTGGTCGACATGTGTGGTCGACATGTGTGGTCGACATGTGTGGTCGACATGTGTGGTCGACATGTGTGGTCGACATGTGTGGTCGACATGTGTGGTCGACATGTGTGGTCGACATGTGTGGTCGACATGTGTGGTCGACATGTGTGGTCGACATGTGTGGTCGACATGTGTGGTCGACATGTGTGGTCGACATGTGTGGTCGACATGTGTGGTAGACATGTGTGGTAGACATGTGTGGTAGACATGTGGGATTATGTATTAAATCAACATTCTCTTAAAAATCTGAATACCATATCGGACAGAATACACCAAAGTTCACCGGATATGCAAACATGCGTTGACACCAACACCAACCACCATTGTATACACAGCACCAACACCGGCCACCATTGTATACACAGCACCAACACCGGCCACCATTGTATACACAGACATCACCAACACCGACCACCATTGTATACACAGCACCAACACCGACCACCATTGTATACACAGACAAAACCAACACCGACCACCATTGTATACACAGACAGCACCAACACCGGCCACCATTGTATACACAGCACCAACACCGACCACCATTGTATACACAGACAACACCAACACCGGCCACCATTGTATACACAGACAGCACCAACACCGGCCACCATTGTATACACAGACGGCATCAACACCGACCACCATTGTATACACAGACAACACCAACACCGACCACCATTGTATACACAGACATCACCAACACCGACCACCATTGTATACACCGACATCACCAACACCGACCACCATTGTATACACAGACAATACCAACACCGACCACCATTGTATACACAGACATCACCAACACCGACCACCATTGTATACACAGACATCACCAACACCGACCACCATTGTATACACAGACAGTACCAACACCGGCCACCATTGTATACACAGACAGCACCAACTGCGACTTGAAACTCACTGAAGTGTCGCCAGCAGCCAACTGTCAAAACAGCAATCAATTCTAGATTCTAGTTTAGAGTTAAATTAAAATGACTCGGTGCAGACAGCAAGAACACCGCACGCTCGCCAAAGGTCTAAGAAAACAATTAACTTAAAACAGATCTGTTGGGGAAACGTACACAATGTAAATAAAAATGTTTCGTCCCACAGTTATGTTTCGTCCCACAGTTATGTTTCGTCCCACAGTTATGTTTCGTCCCACAGTTATGTTTCGTCCCACAGTTATGTTTCGTCCCACAGTTATGTTTCGTCCCACAGTTATGTTTCGTCCCACAGTTATGTTTCGTCCCACAGTTATGTTTCGTCCCACAGTTATGTTTCGTCCCACAGTTATGTTTCGTCCCACAGTTATGTTTCGTCCCACAGTTATGTTTCGTCCCACAGTTATGTTTCGTCCCACAGTTATGTTTCGTCCCACAGTTATGTTTCGTCCCACAGTTATGTTTCGTCCCACAGTTATGTTTCGTCCCACAGTTATGTTTCGTCCCACAGTTATGTTTCGTCCCACAGTTATGTTTCGTCCCACAGTTATGTTTCGTCCCACAGTTATGTTTCGTCCCACAGTTATGTTTCGTCCCACAGTTATGTTTCGTCCCACAGTTATGTTTCGTCCCACAGTTATGTTTCGTCCCACAGTTATGTTTCGTCCCACAGTTATGTTTCGTCCCACAGTTATGTTTCGTCCCACAGTTATGTTTCGTCCCACAGTTATGTTTCGTCCCACAGTTATGTTTCGTCCCACAGTTATGTTTCGTCCCACAGTTATGTTTCGTCCCACAGTTATGTTTCGTCCCACAGTTATGTTTCGTCCCACAGTTATGTTTCGTCCCACAGTTATGTTTCGTCCCACAGTTATGTTTCGTCCCACAGTTATGTTTCGTCCCACAGTTATGTTTCGTCCCACAGTTATGTTTCGTCCCACAGTTATGTTTCGTCCCACAGTTATGTTTCGTCCCACAGTTATGTTTCGTCCCACAGTTATGTTTCGTCCCACAGTTATGTTTCGTCCCACAGTTATGTTTCGTCCCACAGTTATGTTTCGTCCCACAGTTATGTTTCGTCCCACAGTTATGTTTCGTCCCACAGTTATGTTTCGTCCCACAGTTATGTTTCGTCCCACAGTTATGTTTCGTCCCACAGTTATGTTTCGTCCCACAGTTATGTTTCGTCCCACAGTTATGTTTCGTCCCACAGTTATGTTTCGTCCCACAGTTATGTTTCGTCCCACAGTTATGTTTCGTCCCACAGTTATGTTTCGTCCCACAGTTATGTTTCGTCCCACAGTTATGTTTCGTCCCACAGTTATGTTTCGTCCCACAGTTATGTTTCGTCCCACAGTTATGTTTCGTCCCACAGTTATGTTTCGTCCCACAGTTATGTTTCGTCCCACAGTTATGTTTCGTCCCACAGTTATGTTTCGTCCCACAGTTATGTTTCGTCCCACAGTTATGTTTCGTCCCACAGTTATGTTTCGTCCCACAGTTATGTTTCGTCCCACAGTTATGTTTCGTCCCACAGTTATGTTTCGTCCCACAGTTATGTTTCGTCCCACAGTTATGTTTCGTCCCACAGTTATGTTTCGTCCCACAGTTATGTTTCGTCCCACAGTTATGTTTCGTCCCACAGTTATGTTTCGTCCCACAGTTATGTTTCGTCCCACAGTTATGTTTCGTCCCACAGTTATGTTTCGTCCCACAGTTATGTTTCGTCCCACAGTTATGTTTCGTCCCACAGTTATGTTTCGTCCCACAGTTATGTTTCGTCCCACAGTTATGTTTCGTCCCACAGTTATGTTTCGTCCCACAGTTATGTTTCGTCCCACAGTTATGTTTCGTCCCACAGTTATGTTTCGTCCCACAGTTATGTTTCGTCCCACAGTTATGTTTCGTCCCACAGTTATGTTTCGTCCCACAGTTATGTTTCGTCCCCAACTCAATGAAGGAAATGAAGGTGATAAGAATTGATTTCATCGATCATCCATCGATCACTTATCAAACAAATACCTGGCAAGTGGTGTACCAATAAACCCTCAGGTCAAAGGTCAAGTCCATATTTTCCCTCTTAACTTTAAACCATTTCAATATTTGTAAACTCGTTGGCCATTAAAATATGTCCATTGACACAAAAGCTGACAACGCCCGTCTTAATGAACGCAAGTACTCGCTAAAACTTGTGTCGTAACAACAAGATCATGTGGGACGGAGTGGTTTGGTCAAGAAGAAAATAGTTGACTTTTCCTGGTAGCTCTCTGTACAACCCAATCTATCTCTCTATTCCTGTAACATCCCCGTGGTTATTATGTCTCTAATTAGATCTTTATTTATACTTCTATCCATGTCATCTCGTCTTTGCCAACCACAATTCTATCAAATACATTTTCATTATGCTATGAACTTTATTGACTTTAGACCATTCAGCCAGCTAATCCAACTCAGTTTTTAAAGTAATGAATGGCTTGCCCCATGTAACCTTCCCCATATGTGACCAATGTTCCTTTTAGGGTGTGCGGCTGCGCAGCCACGCAGGCATCTGATCAACACCGCACAGCAGATTAAAACTACTGCGCAGCAGTTTAAAATTACTACGATGCAAATTTAGATAAGTAATAATATAATATAGTTTTTTGTGGGGTGCAAAATTATTCATCACAAAGTTGATAATGCGCAACTCTGCTTACGAGTTATTGTTTTTCTATTGTTGCACACGGACCAACGAAGCTTAGAGGGGAGCATTGACCCCAACCCGCTCCCTGACCCCAACCCACTCCCTGACCCCAATCCACTCCTGGACCCCAACCCACGCCCTGACCCCAACCCACTCCCTGACCCCAACCCACTCCCTGACCCCAACCCACTCCTTGACCCCAACCCACTCCATGACCCCAACCCACTCCCTGACCCCAACCCACTCCCTGACCCCAACCTTAAAATGCCGATAACAAGACACATTCTTTGGTCAGTAAAATACACACCAGAATTTGGGTCAAAGTTCCAAAAATCATCCCAGTGCCACCGGTCACTCAACTGAAAATTAGCATCCCCCCCCCCTGGAACCTTTTCCTACTCCCGTAATATCTTACCCAATCTTAGAATTCTCGGACTGACTTGCCAACTTGCCAACTTATCTTTCAACTCCTTATCTTATCTTATCAATACAGACGATCCTTCTATGCAGAAGATAATTGCGTCCACAGACCATGCCAGATGATCTGTTGGCAAGTGATGCAGCTTTCACAGGCCACGGCTTTGTGGGTTCCACGCATTACCCAGCCGCCTTACTAGTGTTATGTACCCATTCGGAGCTGGGTGACTCAGGGACGCCCTAGGCCCCGGGAACAAATCCTTGCCTTGACATGGATTCGAACCCGTGACCATCGGTACGCCAGTCGAGCGCGCTGCCACTCCTACACTTATCTACTCACACCACAACGTGTCGACCCATACTATTGTTAAATGTTTTATTTTATGTTTTTAGTTAGCATTGGACGGACGCGATGAGTTAGTTTTAACAACATGCCTACGCCCTCCTGTCTATTCATAAACTCTACACTCTAACTCTACACCCTCCAATCTCTTCCTAAACACTGCAATCTAACTCTACACTAGACAACATGCTTCCCTTGTCAATAGACGAATCAAGCTTTTTCATTCCATTATTCCAATGTAAATATTGAAGATTCTTCTCATGGCATCCACGGCCATGTTTTGTCAAAAGAGGTGTTTGTTTATTTTTTTTAAAATACATTTTTATTGGCCCGTCTACACACGCCATTCCCTACTTTCACACAAACACACACTTACAAACACTCAAACATGCACACATAATTTCCAAACACGCAAACATGCACACACACTTTCAAAAACGCAAACCTTTTAAATCGAACGATTCAACATGTTATATTCGGACACAAAATTTTCTAACTTTTTATTTAAAATAAAAAATATTTTCTCTGTTCTGAAATGTGAGTACAATTATATTTCAACGTTGGTTCTCAATCATTTACTTGATTCAATCTTCTCTAAGCACCTTGTGGTTTAACCAATCTTCTCTAAGCACCTTGTGGTTTAACCAATCTTCTCTAAGCACCTTGTGGTTTAACCAATCTTCTCTAAGCACCTTGTGGTTTAACCAATCTTCTCTCATCAGCTTGTGGTTTAACCAATCTTCTCTAAGCACCTTGTGGTTTAACCAATCTTCTCTAAGCACCTTGTGGTTTAACCAATCTTCTCTCATCAGCTTGTGGTTTAACCAATCTTCTCTAAGCACCTTGTGGTTTAACCAATCTTCTCTAAGCACCTTGTGGTTTAACCAATCTTCTCTAAGCACCTTGTGGTTTAACCAATCTTCTCTAAGCACCTTAGCTAATCAACTCTCATCGTCTTATTAAACCCATCTCCTCCAAGTCTCCAAGCTGCTCGCTGAAGCTTTTGATTTAGCCAATCTTCCCTAACAGCTCGTCATTCAGCCAGTCAAATTTAACCTTTTTATTTAGCCAATCTTCCCTAACAGCTTGTCATTTAGCCAGTCAGAACTCAACAACTTGTTATTTAGTTATTTAGCCTACTCTTTTACTTCAGCTTGTTATATTTCCAATATACTTAGAGCAACAATTTATTTACAATTTAGACCTCTATATTTTGTCTGTTTCTATAATCTTTCTGCATAACTCTATTATCTATTTTCTATTATCTTTTAATTCCTATCATCTTATCTTTTTTGCATATTTTCTCTGTCTCTATACTATGTCTTATTTTCTGTCTATATTTTGTCTTTATTCTATGTCTTTAATCTCTGTTTATAGTATTTATGTCACTAATATCTGCCTCCCCCCCCCCGTTCTGTATCTCGATATGATGCCACATCAATGTTTCAATCTACGCCTTATTTCTGTTTCAATCTACGCCTTATTTCTGTTTCAATCTACGCCTTATTTCTGTTTCAATCTACGCCTTATTTCTGTTTCAATCTACGCCTTATTTCTGTTTCAATCTACGCCTTATTTCTGTTTCAATCTACGCCTTATTTCTGTTTCAATCTACGCCTTATTTCTGTTTCAATCTACGCCTTATTTCTGTGCTTCCTTCCCTTGTATCGCATATTTCATTTATTATCATTATTTAGCTTTTTTTTTAAACTTCCATTCGCTCTTTCTTTCAGTCGCAATTTCCGCATGTGTTTTAAAAAATGATCTTAAAAAATATATTTTTTGCCGACTCTCTTGCATTCGATTTAATTTTCCTCTCAAATTATTTCGTTCAAATCACAAATTTACTTTATATAACGCATTTTTTAGTTCGTAGACCATCTCTTGCTTTTAATTTTACTCTCTTGTAGAATCATTCCTGGTGTAGGCAATCATTCCTAGTGTAGGCAATCATTCCTAGTGTAGGCAATCCCTCCTAGTGTAGACAAACATTCCTGGTGTAGGCAATCATTTTTAGTGTGTGCAATCATTCCTGGTGTGTGCAATCATTCCTGGTGTAGGCAATCATTCCTGTTGTAGGCAATCATTCCTGGTGTAGGCAATCATTCCTAGTGTAGACAAACATTCCTGGTGAAGGCAAACATTCCTGGTGTAGGAAATCATTCCTGGTGTAGGCAATCATTCCTGGTGTAGGCAATCATTTTTAGTGTGTGCAATCATTCCTGGTGTGTGCAATCATTCCTGGTGTTTGCAAAATAGTGCGCACCAAATTACTGCACCAAAATAACACTTTTCGAACGTTCAGCATAAAACTGTTCAATATGATAATAAATGAATCAAATAAAAATAAATAAAATAAATTGAAGTTCTGTATTACGTTATCTTTTAATCTGATGTGTATTTATTTTGAAAACTTCCGTCATTTTTGACGGGTGATGCGCCGCGGGTCTCTCCAGAGTTCCTTCTTTTCATTCACTCACAGTCGTTTGCCCAAACCCACCCTATTTTGACAACTGTGTCTTTCAGGAAGTCTTCACCCGTCACTAAATCATTATCGGCGTATGCTACGTCGCTGGTCAGCTAGTATCATATATATATTTACCCTCAATTATCACTTACTGACTCACTGTGGCCTAACGCTAAGGGACATCACTCTGCTTTTTTTAAAATTGAAAATATAGGCTTAAAAAATCATAACCATTTTGGTTTCCAAATTAACATTAACCAAACAACGCACGAACCTATGACGTCAGCATGTGTGTTGTAAACAGTGCTGACTGACTCAAAAAGTTATTTTTGGTGCATTAATTTGGTGCGCTGCTTTCTAAAATTAGTAGCGTCACTGCCAGGACAGACGGGACGTGCATTAAAAAAAATCGTGTGGTGATTAGGACTGTAAAAAAAAATATACATTGTGTACATCTCAGGAATATTTCGTATTTATCATACAAGGATAAGTTACTTGTACTTTTGACCCAAAAAAGGGGGCGCCTTAGGCGCCCTACAACCCCTATTATAAAATACTTTGTGTACATTTCAGGAAGTTTAATATTACGTATTTATCATACAAGGACAAGTTAGTTGGGCTTTTGAAGGAGGTGGCCGGCGCCCTAAAAAAGTGGGTGCCTCAGGCGCAGTGGCACCGCAGCACAACTTAGTCTTACTATAAGTGTCCCACCTCCTCTTGCCTTATCTATCTATCCATCTATCTATCTATCTATCTATCGGTCGGTCGGTCTGTCGGTCTTTCGGTCTGTCTGTCTGTCTGTCTGTCTGTCTGTCTGCCTGCCTGCCTGACTGTCTGTCTGTCTGTATTTCTTTATTTATCCTTCCCTTTCTGTCTAATTCTTCTCTCATTATTTTTTCTCTCCCTGAGATTTCTCCCTCATTTCTCACCCTCTCACAGCCATTAAAATCTAATGTGACGTCATCTTGTCTCTGTGTAATCAATTTTTGCTCAAATCTTCGACATTCTCCTATTCATCCTAACCTCCTTCCTCCCCTCCTTCCTCCCCTCCTTCCTCCCTCCACCCCTCCCATCCACCCCCCCCCACCGCAGCCATTAAAGCCAGCGTTCGGCTATTTATCGATTGACCAATCTCAGGAAGCAAGAACCGTAACTCTCACGGCGCGCCTGCTTATTGCCCATTATTGGTTTTAGGAATATCTGATATTTTTCAAGCGCCGTGTTAAAAGCGAATCTCAGATTCCATTTACTTCCAAAAGTCCATCAATGGTAGACGAGTTTACTTGGTGTTTATGGGGTGTTGGGGGAATGGGGGGTGGTGAAGGGAGGGCTTGAGGGGAGGGGTTGAGGGGAGGTCATAGTGAGGGAGCCGTTGTTTGAAAGAGTGGCCTTATTTCTGTGTCCACCAAAGCCGTCATGCAGACAGCTACATTTCCTGGAATCAAAACTTGGCTAGTCCTGGAATCAAAACTTGGCTAGTCCTGGAATCAAAACTTGGCTAGTCCTGGAATCAAAACTTGGCTAGTCCTGGAATCAAAACTTGGCTAGTCCTGGAATCAAAACATGGCTAGTCCTGGAATCAAAACTTGGCTAGTCCTGGAATCAAAACTTGGCTAGTCCTGGAATCAAAACTTGGCTAGTCCTGGAATCAAAACATGGCTAGTCCTGGAATCAAAACTTGGCTAGTCCTGGAATCAAAACTTGGCTAGTCCTGGAATCAAAACATGGCTAGTCCTGGAATCAAAACTTGGCTAGTCCTGGAATCAAAACTTAGCTAGTCCTAGAAGAAGCGATGGATAATATTAGTCTATCTCTGCTATATATATTTTTTTTATTCATGGACTAAAATAGGGTCAAAGTATTTGTGGCTGGCATGAATAACAATGTTAAAGGGAATTCTTTTAGAAGTCACGCGCCAATTTGAAAAGGGGAAATAAATAGTATCAAGTATAAAATGAGTTGTTTTAGTAATTCATGTTCTTTAAGCGGCAACATTAAGTGTAACATGTGACTGTTCAACAAGAAGATATGTTTGTAAGTCATAGTACTCGTAGCGGCTATGTTTGTTTTTAACATGTCAATAGTGTTAGTGGCTACCCTTATATTAAACATATATATAGTATTAGTGGCTACCCTTATATTAAATATATATATATAGTATTAGTGGCTACCATTATATTATATATATATATATAGTGTTAATGGCTACCCTTATATTAAAAATATATATATAGTGTTAGTGGCTACCCTTATATTAAACATATATATAGAATTAGTGGCTACCCTTATATTAAATACTAGCAAAATCCCCGTGCTCCGCTGCGGAAGTTAGAATTTTAGTAAGCGTTGAAAACCCGTTTCACACCAATTCAAAACACAAATAGATTTCAGTCTGAATCATGATTGATATACTTGTTTGTCAATATTTGTCAAGGTCGTGTAAAATAAAATGGGTACTAAAATGACATTACGGGCCCCCGTGCAAAATGGATGCAGGATGTGCATATCTCATAAGGTCTGAGGATTTCAATCTAGGTCATGATAGAGAAATGTGACTATATTTATTTAAATTATTTTTAAGGTAACAAAGCTTTAAATGTTTACGAAAAAAATATGTTGGGTCCCGGCCCCAAAGGAACAGACGTTAGAAGTTCATTACTCTATAGAATATTATTTAATTTTTTAAATCAAATTAGGCCATAGTTCATCCATTTACCTAGTAGCCACATTTTAAATTACCTTTTATATAACTAATGTTAAAATATGGCATGCGGGCCCCCAGCCCGTAATAAGTGGTGTTTTTAAAACTTTTACTTGGGCCCCCGGCCCCCATAAGAGTGAATTTTAAAATTCTTTTACGCCACTTTGAATCGCGAGAGGCTACTCAACAACTTCCCAAAGTTTCATGCTTCTACCTACACGAGAAGTTTGAGAATTCATGATGATTCAGTTTTTAACATTAGAAAAAAAATTCTTTTTGGCCCCCGGCCCCCAGTAAGTGTTAATTTAAATATTCTTTTTACCTGTTACAATCACGGAAGTGTACTTATCAACTGCTCAGAGTTTCATGCTTCTACCTACACGGGAAATATGAGAATTTGTGATTTTCTGTTTTTATATAGCTCATTTTAGGAAAAAACTTCATTTGGGGCCCCGGCCCCAAGTATTTGATAATTTAAATATTTTTTTGCCTGTTGACATCGCGGAAGTGTACTCAACAACTGCCCAAAGTTTCATGCTTCTGCCTACTCCCAAAATAGGAGAATTAGTTATTTTTCAATTTAATATAGCCCATGTAAGGAAAAAATGGTTTTGGGCCCCCGGCCCCCATTAGTGTGAATTTTAAAATTCTTTTACGCCACGTATCGTTGCAAGAGGCTACTTAACAACTTTTCCCAGGTTTCATGCTTCTACCTACGCGAGAAGTTGTAGAATAAGTGATGAGTCATTTTTTATATAAGAAAAAAACTACATTTGGGCCCCCGGCCCCCCAGTAAGTGATAATTTAAATATTTTTTTCGTTTTTTACCATCGCGTTAGTGTACTTATCAACTACTCAGAGTTTCATGCTGCACCTACACGGGAAATAGGAGAATTAGTGATTTTTAGTTTTTATAAAGCTCATATTAGGAAAAAGCTTCATTTGGGCCCCCTGGCCCCCTGGAAGTGATAATTTAAATACTTTTTCGCCCGTTACCATCATGGGATTGTACTCAACAACTTCCCAAAGTTTCATGCTTCTGCCTACTCGGGAAATAGGGTGAATTAGTGATATTCAAATTTTTATATAGCCCATATAAGGGAAAAATAACGTTTTTGGGCCCCCGGCCCCCATGAAATTGAATTTTAAAATACTTTTATTCTAATTATCGCCGTGAGAGGCTACTCAACAATTTCCCAAAGTTTGTATGCTTCTATCTACACGTGAAGTTGAAGAATTAGTGATGATTCAGTTTTAAATATTAGAAAAAAACTACATTTGGGCCCCCGCCCCCAGTAAGTGTTAATTTAAATATTTTTTCGCCTGTTACCATCACGGAAGTGTACTTATCAACTACTCAGAGTTTCATGCTTCTACCTACACGGGAAATAGGAGAATTTGTGATTTTCAGTTTTTATATAGCTCATATAAGGAAAAAAACTTCATTTGGGCCCCCGGCCCTCAGGAAGTGATGATTTAAATATTTTTTCTCCCGTTACCATCGCGGGTTTGTACTCAACAACTTCCCAAAGTTTCATGCTTCTGCCTACTCGGGAAATAGGAGAATTGGTGATATTCAAATTTTAATATAGGCCATATAAGGAAAAAAAACGTTTTTGGGCCCCCGGCCCCACATGAGCGAGAATTTTAAAATTCTTTTTTGCCAATTTTCGTCGTGAGAGGGTACTTGACAACTTCCCAAAGTTTCATGCTTCTACCTACACGGGAAGTTGGAGAATTAGTGATGAATGAGTGAGTGAGTGAGTGAGGGCTTTGCCTTTTATTAGTATAGATAAATATATATATAGTATTAGTGGCTACCCTTATAT
This sequence comes from Ampullaceana balthica, assembly GCA_944989445.1. Classification (NCBI taxonomy): domain Eukaryota; kingdom Metazoa; phylum Mollusca; class Gastropoda; family Lymnaeidae; genus Ampullaceana; species Ampullaceana balthica. Next base: position 189,253 of record CALYLW010000986.1, read on the forward strand.
TAAATATATATATATAGTATTAGTGGCTACCCTTATATTAAATATATATATAGTATTAGTGGCTACCCTTATATTAAATATATATATATATATATATATATATAGTATTAGTGGCTACCCTTATATTAAATATATATATATAGTATTAGTGGCTACCCTTATATTAAATATATATATATATATATATATATAGTATTAGTGGCTACCCTTATATTAAATATATATATATAGTATTAGTGGCTACCCTTATATTAAATATATATATAGTATTAGTGGCTACCCTTATATTATATATATATATATAGTATTAGTGGCTACCCTTATATTAAATATATATATAGTGTTAGTGGCTACCCTTATATTAAATATATATATATAGTGTTAGTGGCTACCCTTATATTAAATAGTATTAGTAGCTTTTGTTCTATAGAACAAATAAAACACATCTATAGCATTATTGGCTACTCTCTACTGTACACGTCTACAGTCTTCATGGCTACCTTCCTTTTGATCGTACCTGTAGTGTTGATGGCTACTTTCCTTTCGATCCTAGCTGTAGTGTTGGTTGCTACCTTCCTTTCGATCGTACCTGTAGTGTTGGTTGCTACCTTCCTTTCGATCGTACCTGTAGTGTTGGTAGCTACCTTCCTTTCGATCGTACCTGTAGTGTTGGTTGCTACTTCTAAACTAATTTACCTATAACTACTTACCATTATTTGCCTCCATACAATAAGTATAAATATATTGTCAGTTACATCTCTCGTCGACCCTCCTATAACAACATTTACTAGGTCAACTATAAACATTTACTAGGTCAACTATAATCATTTACTAGGTCAACTATAAACATTTACTTGGTCAACTATAAATATTTACTAGGTCAACTATAAACATTTACTAGGTCAACTATAAACATTTACTTGGTCAACTATAAACATTTACTAGGTCAACTATAAATATTTACTAGGTCAACTGTAAACATTTACTAGGTCAACTATAAACATTTACTAGGTCAACTGTAAACATTTACTAGGTCAACTATAAACATTTATTAGGTCAACTATAAACATTTACTAGGTCAACTATAAACATTTACTAGGTCAACTATAAACATTTACTAGGTCAACTATAAACATTTACTTGGTCAACTATAAACATTTACTAGGTCAACTATAAACATTTATTAGGTCAACTATAAACATTTACTAGGTCAACTCTAAACATTTATTAGGTCAACTATAAACATTTACTTGGTCAACTATAAATATTTACTAGGTCAACTATAAACATTTACTAGGTCAACTATAAACATTGACTATGTCAACTCTAAACATTGACTGTGTCAACTCTTAACATTGACTGTGTCAACTCTTAACATTGACTGTGTCAACCCTTAACATTGACTGTGTCAACCCTAATCATTGACAATGGGTAGTTTTGTAACACCTTACTCACTCGCTTGCCCACAGCAGTTAATTCAATGTATGCCTCCCCCTCCTCCCCCCCCCACACACACACAAGTCGTGTTCCGATCTCTCAATCACACCACCCCTCCCCCCCCCCACCACCTGATCTACGTTTAAAAGCCGTTGTCCATTAACCCACCTGTCACATAACCATTCCATCTCCACCCAGTCATCTCCCGCCCCCGACGACTCCATGCGCCCCGGGGACATCTCTCGGCACTTACCCCACGGGGGCGGGCTCGACGCTTGCTAGATTTCGCGTCGATGTACCGGCCTGGAACACAATGAGTTTTCGGACCCCAGAGCCCTCGCCAGATCAACAAAGAATTAATTTTCTGGAAGGATAATATGATTCCGTCCCGGATTTATGCCGGGCCCAATTCCACGGGGAGAGAACAACGAGATGCTCTGATGGTACGGAAGTGGCATGGGGTCGGGGAAATATGGGTGTGGAGGGGGGGTAGCAACAATGATACTGTGGATCGATGTGGCGGTGTGGGTAGCTACAATGTGTGGATTGATGTAGCGTTGTGGGTAGGTACAATGTGTGGATTGATGTGGCAGTGTGGGTAGCTACAATGTGTGGATTGTTATGGTGGTGTGGGTAGCTACAATGTGTGGATTGATGTGGTGGTGTGGGTAGCTACAATGTGTGGATTGATGTGGCGGTGTGGGTAGCTACAATGTGTGGATTGATGTGGCGGTGTGGGTAGCTACGATGATACGGTGGATCGATGTGGCCGTGTGAGTAGCTACAATGTGGATTGATGAGGTGGTGGGTGTATGATGTTAATAGGCCTTGGGATAAATACGCCAAGTAGGGTCGGCGCCTTCAGGCTGACCAGGAGGCGGAAGCGTTGAGTTTGGGGTCAAATATTTACATGATTGCATACTTTCCTTTCTTTATCAGACATGTAACTACAGTTGTTATTAAAAAAAGGCAATTTTTCTGTTTAAATCTCTCTTTAAAGTTTTATTTTATTTGTAAAGTTTATGCATATTTCCTTCAAATTATGTTAACACCATGTATCGCTTTGTAATCTGACATATCTTTGTAAACATTAACACTTTATTTAATTGTCTTTTGTTATAATCCATCAGTTCAGCACAATTACATATCTCTTTAAATTTTCAAACAATAATCCTGTGACGTGTTGGTTGCACCTTATCCCGTCTGAGTAATCCCACCCCCTCTACCCCGGCTAAAACGCACGCGGCGATCATCCGCATTAATTGGACAAGCCCTCGTGTTGGCCACGCTGTTGATTTGATTCACGAGCTTGCATATTTATCAGCCGTGACCGCCATCAATGATGGTGACTCGAACGTGCCAATGTCATCTGCGAACACGACTCCTGGCTCGCGATGGCCGTGCTTTTCGGCTGGGTCACATCCGGCGATCCCTCAACGTCATTTCCTGTCCGGCTTGCCCTATGACATGATGGGCGTAGATCGTGGGGAGTCCAGCCATTTTGACTTGTGGTCGATCTGAACATATGATTGTGGTCGATCTGAACATATGATTGTGGTCGATCTAAACATATGATTGTGGTCGATCTGAACATATCATTGTGGTCGATCTAAACATATGATTGTGGTCGATCTAAACATATGATTGTGGTCTATCTAAAAATATGATTGTGGTCGATCTAAACATATGATTTTGGTCGATCTAAACATATGATTTTGGTCGATCTAAACATATGATTGTAGTCGATATAAAAATATGATTGTGTTCCTTGATAGGTCAGAGATATCATTTTAGCGTTATCAACAGTTCCTTTTATCGTTGTTCCTCGTGTTTTGTTCTTCATGTGTTGTTCCTCAGCACACTGGTATGCCACAATATGGTACTAAGTATGCCACCCGACTTGCCCTCTGTAAAGTCAGGTGTCTTTCCATAACTTAGACGTACCAAAACCCACCTGAAGGGACCGCTTCTATCTCTTGTCCGACATGCGGACGCCTCTTTCGTGCAAAAATAGGGTTAATAAGCCACCAGAGAACACATGTGGCGGCCCAGCAAGTATGATGAGAGTGGTCATCGTCGATCACGACGGACGAACAACAACAGACGTACCGTAAACCCGTTCATAAACAAGGGCCATCAAATAAGCACACTATCAAGCTTTCAAAACATTAATTTATATCTTATAAAAGATTAGCATCAAAGGCTGTTATCAATGTTAGTGTAGTCTGTCAGTACAGCATTGTGACTGGTTCACTATCACTTCAGGATGTCTTCACTCTATTTGTTAAGTGTAGTCTGTCAGTACAACGTTGTGACAAGTTCACGATCACTTCAGGATGTCTTCACTCTAGGGCTGTTAACGATTAATTTAAATTTAATCGTCAACTTTTGAAAAATTAACGATGAATTAATTCATCGTTAATTTCGATTAAAACCAAAAAATTAAATTTATGGTGTCATAAGTAACATTATTGAAATAATATCCGAAAATCCAAATAACACTGGAATGTCTTCTTTATATGACATTTTTTAACCAAAAGCGGAAACATACAAGTGTGTTGACATTATTCGGTTCAAGTGATGAGCTGGTTTTATTGACAATATAACCAGCCGAGCTGAACAATCGTTCACATAGCTTTAGATTGGCTCAGCTGAAGTTTCTAAGCAGCGCGGCTGCGCAGATGTTTGACCGACGCCACGAAGGAGTTTAAATCACCGCGCTACAAATTTTGTAAAATATTGCACACAAAAATGGACGTTGTGCAACTTTGCACATGAGTTGTTGTTTTTTTAAACTTTGCACACGGACCAACGAAGCTTAGACTTTGATGGAACATTGCATGGTAGACAAACGATTTCTCTCAATGGACACAATAAACTTTATCAACATTTTGAACATTCACGTCAGTCAATAGTTTAAAACCAAAATGTTCGTGTAATCGTCCGGAAATTAGTTTATATTTATCGGCCGAAATATGTTACTTTTTGACTTCCAGTACATTTATATGTGATGGGTCGATTAATCGATAAAAAATTTAATCGTTAAAATTTTTTAACGATTTATCGAGAAATTAATCGTTAATTTACGCAGCACTACTTCACTCTACACGCCAATTATTTGTTTCGTCACCACCAGCCCAAGTCTTTGATAAGCAAAAACTGTGACGTACTACACTTAGGACTTAGCAGCTCTCTGCTATATTTTCAATAGAGGACCTGCGGTTCATATAGGTCAAGGCAATGTTCATGAACTGAATGCTTCTGGTTGGAGTTGCATGATTCGTTTGAGAAAGCAGATTTTTTTTAAAAATACCTTATATTAACTTCGAAATTTTGTCTCAATGTCATGGTCTCTGTCGTTCACGGTCGGGCGGAAAAACAAAAGTAAAAAATGACACACTTTCCGTGATGCTTGCGAGCTGAAATTTTGCACATAGACTCGTGTTACCTAACAAACATTGTATCAAATTTTCAGATCGATCGAATGTACCGTAATTAAATTAATGCATTTTTAGTTTATCTCTATATAACTATATGTAGCGGCCTGGTTTTGTTTACATTCACGTGTCACGTGAGTTCAGTCCAGCCATCCAGCACCACAAACACGCCACCCGTTTTACAGCAAAAGGGAGTTAAGTCAGTTTCAGTCTGTAAATGTTTGTCGCGTTTGAACATAATCAATACTTTTTAGTTATGTCTCATATATAAGTGATTTATAGTTTAAAAAAAAAGTTTTTACAGAGCTGTTTAATTTTATTTTACCTCATCCAACATTTGACAATTTTATGGTGTTCCATAACCTTATAGTAAAATTACTCGTTGTTATCAAAATATCTACAAACCAGCATATATATATTTACCTGTAAAGGTACTGACGCAAATACCTACCAATCTACCAATTGACAACCGTTCCTTTGACCAGGGTTTTCATGTATCGTGTGAGCAGATGTTCAACGCGACCGTAATTAAAGGTTTAATGAGATGCTCGGTGTTGTCTGACATCGGAAATTCTACCAGACATAGTACACATCAGTCGGTAGATAAGCGGATCATGGTGCGGCTCTGTGCGGCACTGCTACTGAACGCTCGTTCTGATACGTGTCTGCTTTAACAAACTTGATGCGGCCCTGATGTTGATCATGTGTACTCAGGGGTTCTTAAATTGACAACTTGACGCCCTATTAAATCAAATTCTCCACCAGCCAACTTGGCCCCATCCAATTTCCCATCCTTCTGTCCACCTCCCATTTTCTCTTATCGATCTAATTAGATTTCTCTTAGTAAAGTAATATATAACTACTATTGTAATGTCTCTAAGTTTCCAACTCTCTTTTTTAAAACTCTCTTTGACTCTATCGCCCACCTCGCTCTCTCTCTTTCTCTCTCTCTCTCTCTCTCTCTCTCTCTCTCTCTCTCTCTCTCTCTCTCTCTCTCTCTCTCTCTCTCTCTCTATCTCTCTCTCTCTGCCTTTCTCTCTTCCTCCTTACCTTCCCTTCACTCTCTATCTCTTTGACACTCTCACCCTACCTGTTCACTCACTCTCTCTGCCTCTCTCTCTCTCTTCCTACCTCCCTACCGTCCACTGTCCCACCCTCTCTCTCTCCCCCCTCTCTCTCTCTCTCTGTCTCTCTCTCTAATACTCCCTCCCTTCCTCTCTTCCACTGTGTCTCTACGACTCTCTCACTTACCATTTTCATTCAATCTGACTCTCTCTCTCTCTCTCAATCTATATATTTCTCTCACTCTCTCTCTCCCTCCCTATCTCTCTCCCTCCTCCTCTCTCTCTCTCTCTCTCTCTCTCTCTCTCCCATCCCTTACTATATAAACAAATGTTAAGACCTGTGAGTTTCTCTAAGTTCACCATCTTACTTTCTATGCACCTCATTCCTCATCTACATGCCCATCACTCGCCCCTCATTCCTCATCTACATGTCCATCACTTGCCCCTCATTCCTCATCTACATGCCCATCACTTGCCCCTCATTCCTCATCTACATGCCCATCACTTGCCCCTCATTCCTAATCTACATGCCCATCACTCGCCCCTCATTCCTCATCTACATGCCCATCACTTGCCCCTCATTCCTCATCTACATGCCCATCACTCGCCCCTCATTCCTCATCTACATGCCCATCACTTGCCCCTCATTCCTCATCTACATGCCCATCACTCGCCCCCCATTCCTCATCTACATAACCATCGATTGCCCCTCATTCCTCATCTACATGCCCATCACTTGCCCCTCATTCCTCATCTCCATGCCCATCACTTGCCCCTCATTCCTCATCTACATGCCTATCACTTGCCCCTCATTCCTCATCTACATGCCCATCACTCGCCTCTCATCCCCCCTATCTAGTACAGCTCCTACTAAACGTATTGTACCATAACCCAATGTTGTTGTTGTTTCAGAGCCCAACTCCTCAGTTCTAAATGTAGAACGTGACAGCAAGTCCAATGATTATGGAGGATCCAACAATTCCCAAGTGTCATCCATCTCCACAGAAACAACGGCCATAGATCAAGGGAGCTCAGTCAAACGTAAGTCGATTATATCTTTAATCTTGGTTACCCCCCCCCCTTTTTTTTTCTAAGTGTCAATCCATTTTCTCATGAACAATTCCCCAAGGTCTCCACTCTAAAATGAACCCGAGGTAGACCATGATATTATATTAGCCAATCTTGACATGTTTTCTTCGTAGAACAAAAAATTACATTTTTCAAATGACTTAACAAATATTGTCTCAAATATTCCTGTAATCCAATTAGTCATTCAAAAGATGTTGACGAATATATTATTTATAAAGATGATTGTGTCCCTCAAATTCGTTTGACTGATTTAAGGGAAGTAATTTGTTAATATATCCTCTTAGCTATTTTTCCGATTACGTCCCTTACACTATTTTGCTGATATAAAGAATAGAAAGTTTTAGGGGACAGCCATGAACAGCTAGAGTCTGCTAGCGGATGTTACTGAATGTTTATGTGTGTTAGCTGTTAGATGAAGGCAATTAATGTTAGATTGTGCAGTGTGATCTATGGCATTATGCGCTTTCGGTCGACTCTGATTAAAAAATTACAAATCATGTCAAAGTTGTTTTCTATGCAGGTTTTTCAAATATATATATATATATATATATATATATATATATATCAGGGCTGCGGAAATTAACGATTTATTTCTCGATTAATCGTTAAAAATCTTTAACGATTAAATTTTTCTAACGATTAATCGACCCACCACTTATAAATGTACTGGAAGTTAAAAAGTAAAATATTTCGGCCGATAAATAAAAACTAATTTCGGACGATTACACGAACATTTTGGTTTTAAACTATTGACTGACTAAATAATGTCAATACGCTTGTCTGTTTGCGTGGTTGGTTTAAAAAAGTCATATTAAGAAGACGTTCTAGTGTTGTTTCGATTTTCGACAAGTATTTTAATAAATGTTACTGATGACAACATAAATTTCAATTTTTGACTTTAATCGAAATTAACGATTAATTAATCGCTAATCTTTCTAAAGTTAACGATTAAATTTAAATTAATCGTCAACAGCCCTAATATATATATATATATATATATATATATATATATATATATATATATATATATATATATATATATATATATATATATATATATATATATATATATATATACTAGTGTATTACCCGTCAAAGATAACGGAAGTTTTTGAAAATTGATATATTTCAGTTTTTGTAATTGTCCCTTTTGCCTGAAAGCCACATAGTAAATAATCAGTAAATATAGAGAGCAAGAGAGAAAAGTTAAATCTCTTTTCCATATTGAACAATTTTATGCGGACGTTTGAAAATAGCGTTTTTTTGTTTTGTTTTGTTTTTTTCCAGTATTTTTTTCAAGGCTATTTTTTTTAGCGGTGTGCTTTCTAAAATCTAGCGTTACGAACGGACATAGTAGACTAGAGTATATAATTTTTATTACATATACGAATATATGTGTTATGAGAAAACCTCCAAGCTTAGGCTTCGCGTTATATAAGTTTGCATGAAGAATAATGATATAATCAGGATAATAGTAAATGCATAGTGAATTAAACACAGCATAAGGTGATACTACAGCAAAGAAGTTTGAAGTTCGAAGTATTAACAAATATTGCTGAGGAGTAAGCCGGACGTTAACTTGCGGCATTGAATAGTGCGCACCAATTATGAGTGCATCAATAATACAGCACAGTGCGTTAAAAAATAAATTATGTGACTGTAATGTGATCCACACCAAGCACATCTGTGATTTGAAGCAGTTTAAGCTTCATTGGTGATTATGACTTGTCCGTTTATTCGCCCATTTGTCCAAATATTATTACCACAACATTACCAAAGCATGTAAAAAATAAAATTTAATTTTTATACATATTAATAACAAAGAACTATTCATTTTGCATGAAACGTAGTAAACAAAGTTTGTCACAGGATAACAGAAAAGATTAAATTATCAACTGTTAATCATATTTACAATTTAATATACACGTATTAGTAATTCACATAAAAAATGTATTACTGTCAAGTCAGCACCTTTTCAAGATCTAATATGACTTGTCAGTGTATGCACCCATTGGTCCATACATTATTACCTTTACATTATCAAAAACATGTACACGAAATATTGTAACTATTTACAAATATAAATAACAAACAACGATTTATTTTGCATGAAACTTTTGAAGTTAAAATTAAAACTAGATAAAAGGAAATATTAAAGTATCAACAGTTAATCGTATATACAATTTAATATACATGTTTTAGGGATTGAAATAAACGTTTTCGTTATTATCAAGTCAGCACCCCTTCCAGTTCTATATTAAAAGCAAAGATTATTTTTTTCAAAATTAGTCTAAGACGCATTAAAATATTACATGTAAATAACAATTTTTTTAAAAATAGTGTGGGGATGAGTCCGATTTTTAAATGTTATTTTTTTAAACATACAAATATGCAATCTCAAAGTGTATAAAAGAAAAACAAACGCTAAACTGAAGCATAAGTCGAAAAATTTCATTTCCATTAATAAATAATGGCTTTATAATTCAAAACGCATCGAAACTTGACAACCAATTGCAAATTTCATAAAGCGAAAAACAAATGTTATACATTGATATAGAAAATTAAATTTATAATTACGTACATAATATTGACATGGACACATACACACAAGCGGACATTTAATACAAAAAAATAATAATAACAATATTAATCACATGAAATAAAATATGACCCTTTTTACTTCGTTCCCTTCACACATTAATAAAAGCTCAAATAATGACGTCACGTCACAATATTTTATGGCGACAAACACAGTTTGTTAATCTCGAATGCAACATTTTTACTTCTATATTTTCATTTTTTTAAATCGGGAGTTACCTCGCATAGCGTCACAGACAGACATGACAGACGTGACAGAGATTTCCAATTTAGGTATATTGATATAAACAGTGCCTATGTGTGTTGTTTGTTTTTTGAAACTATATTAAAAAAATAACTATATTGATCAGTGAAAGCTTAGAACAAGTAGATGGAACTTAACAAATCACATTTTAAGAACAAAAACTCACAACGAGAGTACCATAGAACTAAAAGAAAGTTTGTTTGTTTGTTTTTTTTAAAGATGTTAGGGGTGTATCTGATTTCGGCTCAGGCTCCGGCCGGATTTCAGTTTAAAAATCCAGCCAAATCTGGTCGGAGCCGGATTTCAAAAATTTAAATTCGGTGCATCACTATTTACATCACGTAACTCGATTGTGTACATTATATTTTATTTTAAATCTGCATCGCAGTCAAATTCTATATAAGGACGTATAGGTATATCACATTTTGAGGATCACTCTGAACATTACGGTTTTAGAACCACTGGGAACATCACATTTTTACTCTCGTATTTGCACACACAAAAAACTGTAGAATTTATTCTTGGGTGCCACCATATCTTCCAATATTTCTTCCTGGGAAAAATGACCATACTTTCTTGTATCGTTATTTTTATTCAAACGTGATCATGAGCAAAGTCAAGACCGAGATGAATTAATCTTGACTATGACGTCATTCATTGTAAGCTGCACGTCAAAGGTTTGATTATTATTATGGAGAATCTCATATCGTCTCCATAGCAACGCGGTCGAAATTGCCTCATCTCCTGATGATCGGTGTTATATCTTAGCTCCCGCGAAACCCCCCTTTCGAGACCACATGTTTAGAACCGCTGCAAGATCTGTCCTGTACATGAAATCTCGCCAAGTCTCGCTTGACGTATAAACTAGTAATGACGTCATAGCCGTTTCGTGTTTTCCCAGCTGTCCCATTGGCCGGGGCGCAAAGACTTCGAATTTCTGCATAGAATTGGGATACTTTTATTTTGCTGGGTGCAAATGCAATATCATCAAATTGTGAATAGAATAAAGCAACTTTAGCCGGGGCACAATGACTTTGATTCAAATAAAATAAAAAATAAAAATATCAAAATTATTATTATTTTTTTTAAAAATGCAATTGAATCCATCTGGCGTCAACAACAAGCATCCGTCAATCGGGGGAAAAATGGAACAAAATAAATCTAAATGAAAATATATCTGCTCTAACTTGATGTTTGCATTGGAAAGTTTTTATTATAAATTTCATTTTTTACTGTATTAATTCATCGTTATTAGTTATTTGTCTGAAGGGCTCCACGCATGTCACATTGACGTCGATCGTAACGTCCAATAACAAAGGGACTCGACTTGTCAACACTCAAACATTTTGGAAGACGTTGTCCACAAGATCTCGAGACTTCTTTACGTGATTCTCTAAACTCTAAGCTGTAGAAACGAATCTTCTTAATACGTGGCTGTGCGAAAAGCTTGTTTAAAACTGTTAAACAAGAGGAAACAAATTTTTAAAAAATATTTTATATTAATTTAAGATTATTTTTGAGATGTGGAATCTTCATTTTGTGCTGAGCTCGGGAATTTCGTGTAAAATTTATCTCTTACCAAGTGTTTTTTACTTAAAATACAGGAGAAGGTATGTGTACAAGGGAAGTATAATGTACCAGGGAAGTTATTTGTACTAGAGAAGGTATGTGTACTAGAGAAGGTATGTGTACCAGGGAAGGTATGTGTACCAGGGAAGGTATGTGTACCAGGTAAGATATGTGTACCAATGAAGGTATGTGTACTAGGGAAGGTATGTGTACCAGTGAAGGTATGTGTACCAGGGAAGATATGTGTACCAATGAAGGTATGTGTACTAGGGAAGGTATGTGTACCAGTGAAGGTATGTGTACCAGGGAAAGTATGTGTACCAATGAAGGTATGTGTACTAGGGAATGTATTTGTACTAAGGAAGGTATTTGTACTAAGGAAGGTATGTGTACTAGGGAAGGTATGTGTACCAGGGAATGTATGTGTACCAGGGAATGTATGTGTACCAGGGAAAGTGTGTGTACCAGGGAAGATGTGCGCACCAGGGAAGGTATGAGTACTAGGGAAGGTGTGTGTACTAGGGAAGGTATGTGTACTAGGAAAGGTATGCTATCAGGTAAGGCAGCTGTTTTTATAATACAGTAACGAGAATTGTTATATCAGCACCAGACAATACATTAACTGACAAGCGGGAGCAAGGTCGTGACGGGGTGGGCCGTCAAGCTAATGACCTCTGACCTAAGAATGCCGGGATAGTATGCTGTACGACAAAACTGTTATACTGTGCCGGGTCTGACACGTCACTTGAGACAAGATACTAACTGCTCGAACACGAGCAGACGTTAACTCATTCCTCAGTGCTGACATGCCAGACTAGAGATGTCTGCCACGAGTCTTGTATATTGTTGCACTCACAGAAGCTCGCATAGTGAATATAACTGTGTTTTCGTTAGGGGACAGCCGGTTATCCGGAATGCCGGATATCCGGACCAAATATCGGGATTTTCGCAACTATCCGGATTCGGCAAATACCTATGGCAGATCCGAATAGTATCCGGATATAATGTAGTAAAGAACTTTAGAAATTCAAATAAATTAATATTAATTAGTTTAAAAACAAATATATACAAAGTATTAAAAAGTAAACAAAAACAATAACCAGAAATCAGTACATTTAACAAGAATTTCCTTCAACAACACAAAGTTTAACCGGAATTTACTAACTAGTAACTATTTTATTTACTCATGTCATTAAATTATTATCATTGTTATAGCTGATATATTAATTTTATGTTAAATAAAACAAACCCGTAAAAACAACGTTTTTTTACTATAAATCCCTTATACATGAGACATAACTAACAGTATTGATTATTTTCAAACGCGACAAACATTTACAGACTGAATCTGTCTTAACTCAACTTTGCTTCATAACCCTGGGGGTGGGGGGGGGGAGAGGAAAAGTCTGGTCACCGATCGCTGGACCGAGCTCAGCGTGACACGTAAAATATAAACAAAAACACCCCGGTACATCGCGTCAACGCGCGAACTGAGCTTTCACGTGAAAAAAAAACAAATCTTGAAATTGAATTACATACTTCGTATAGAGATAAACTAAAAATGCATTAATTTAATTACGTTACGTTCGATCGATCTGAAATTTTGATACGATGCATTGTTAGGTGACACGATTCCGTGTGCCAAATTTCAGCTCGATGGCTTCACGGGAAGTGGGTCATTTTTACTTTTGTTTTTCCGCCCGCCCAAGACAGAGATGACGACAGAACGACAGAGACGGCGGTGAAGTTAATATAAGGGATTTAAAAATAATAATTTTATGTTAAAAACTAATAATTTTATTTCAAAAACTAATAATTTTAAGTTAATTTGTAATTATTAGTTTATACTATCAACTATATAGTTAAACAGGAGCCTTGGAAACACGGATAGGCTGAGGGTTAGTTTCGTTTTTAATTTCTTTGACATTGATTAGTACGTTGACAGTACTCAATCTTTCAATACTTTCAATTCAGTATTCAAATTTAAACAATTTACTTATATGATATAAGTTATAATATCATTGTAATAATGTTATTATATTCATTGTTGTTTCTTTCTTCCGTTGAACTTTAAAATGTCAGTTGCAATTGTGATTTGATTTGCTAATTTAAAAATAAAAATGTTGCTTGTCTCTCCTGTTATATCTTATTCAATATTATAATTTTAAAGCTCCAGTCTATTGTAAATATAATAATTATACAAAATAAGTTAAGTAACAAATTAAGTTATACATTAAATTATTAATATATAACAAAATTAAAAAAAAACAAGCGTTGATCCATTCAAATGCATCAAATCTGTAGAAAATATAGTAAGAGAATCAATTTCAATACGAGAAAAATATATTAAGTTAAAAAGTTACAAGTATAGATATTACTTTACTACATAAGATAACAAACCAAGTTAGCCAATAGCATATTAAACTGAAATTGTCTGCATAAAAGTACAGTTTTATTATGGTTCTAGGTCACGACTTCTTGTACACCACACTACACACTCTGTACAACACTGTTCGCTTGTACACACTACACAGTTCGTTGAACTTCTTCAAGTTCGTTCATTCAATTCATTGTAAAATGTTCATCGTTGACTTTGACAAAGTAACAACTTCGATAGCAAATACTCTTCATTTGTAAGATAATAAACTATTTTAATAAATAGTATAAAATACTTGATATTAAGTAGTAAAGTACACCCCATTGGCTCTTACACTTAAATATGGAGATATCCGGATCCGGCAAATATTAGGGCCAAACTATCCGGATTCGGCAAATAGTAAAAAACCATATCCGACTGATCCCTAGTTTTCGTTATTGTTAAGGTCATGGTTGAAATTGTAGATGGATATTACCAAGTAAAGTGGGGTCAATCTAAGATTTCACCAATCAGTGTATATCAAGTGTTAAAAGGCACAAAATTATGATATTTAATTAGTGCGCACAAAGAGGCACCATATAGATTTCTCTTACGTTCAACGATTGAAAGTGTGACGCATATGGTGCGCAAAAAATTCGAATAAGAGTTGCCATGTCGTTGCACCGACGAAAGAATTTCATAAAATACTACGGAGAGGCATCGAACATTTTTCAATAAATGTGTGTTATTTGTTTAATATAATATATATTTAGGGCTGCGGAAATTTCTCGATTAATAGTTTTATAAAATGTAACAATTAAATTTTTTAAAGGATTAATCGACCAACCACTTATGAATGTACTGGAAGTCAAAAAGTAAAACATTCGGCCGATAAATATAAACTATTTTCCGGAAGATTACGCCAACATTTTGGTTTTAAACTATTTACTAACGTGAATATATATATATATATATATATATGGGCTGGTACTTTAAAAAAATTATGTGCGATTAATCTGTAAAAAATTATTCGATTAATCGATTAATTAACGATTAATTATATTTTATTTAACGCATATAAAGATCAAGTTAAGTCGCGATTAATTATTTCGCGAAATCGGTTCGGTCGCGGTATTTCCATATCTCCAAAATTGTGTGATGTAACATAGCAAATCGTTATACTATGCAAGAAATTTGTAATAAAACCCTGTTTGTCGACGCATGCACGTCTCAATAAATAATAATAATACGAGGAACAATTGTGCAAGTAACAGAAAATATAAAATAATTAATAAATTGAAGAAAATAAAATGTTATAAAAATATTCTTAAATTTTAATCAAGTTAATAATAATCGATTAATCGATTACATTTCTGCAGTCCTAATAAATATATATATATATATACTAGTGTATTACCTGTCAAAATGACGGAAGTTTTCAGCTGAAATCTATTTATTTAGAAAAAATGCACTTTTTTTTAGATCGCCCATAGGCGCCCACCTTTTTCAAACGCCTAACTAACTTGTCTTTGTTTGATAAATACGAAATATTAAACTTTCTGAAATGTACAAAAAGTATTTTATAATAGGGGTTGTAGGGCGCCTACGGCGCCCCTTTTGTTTTTTGATCTTATAATTAACCATCATCAAATTCTCTTTTTACATTGTTCCCTTTTCCAAAATTAAAATATGAGCTAAAACAATGACGTCATATATTATTTTTTTTACAGCGCATCTTTAATTTGCACAACTTTTGATGCACACCTTGTATTAAATATAAGATCAGACAATGACGTCACATAATACATTACATCCAACCATACATACAGACGACGGGAATTATGTATATTGATAAATATATATATATTTAAGACGATTGACCTGTGAACTTGACGATGTCAAACTGACAGATAATTACGGTACTTTGAGATTCCCCCTCCCCCAAGATTAAATCTCTGTCCCTAGAATTCCACAGACGTGTTGGATACCTATCAGTCACGAGATAATTGTATCATTGTGAGTCGAACAGCCCCCCCCCCTTTTCTAGCGCGATCCGTTATTGTCGTCAGGTAGGATTTGTTGAATACAACAACGCGGATACCTTTGATTAATACAACATGTTGGCCTTGACCTAAGATATCGTGTTTTGACTTTTGTCAAGATTGTGGAAGATTCTTTAGAGATGTTCTCGGTGGGGGTATGGGGGTGGGAGGGGGATAGGGGATGGGAGGGGTGGGGGGCATGGAAGGGTTCTCAAACATTATAAGTTATTCAAAGATCTTTTCACGGAGTACTCAATACAGTACTCGGTACAGTACTCATTGAAGTACTCTTTGTATTTATTATTACAGTACTCATTAATATACTCATTAAAGTACTCAGTACATAACTCGTTACTGTACTTAGTACAGTACTCAATAGTTTTTGATATAGTTATGAAAATTTGGAAATTTGATTTTGTCCCCTTAATTTAAAATTGCATTTGCAACCTAGAATTGCTTTGAAAATAGGATAAAAGTAACCAGAGTAAAATAAGAGTTTGAAGTACCCATGATAATTTGTTATAATCATCATTTTGTGAAATATAAATATATATATATATATATATATATATGTGTGTGTGTATTACTGCTATAAATGATGACGTCACGCTAGTATGTTAAGTTACAAAATAGCTGTCACTTTGTTTGTCATATTTCATTTTTATCCAAATTTGAGATGAAGTGAGGAGTAGAAGCTTCGGATCCGGAGTCGTGTAATTCTCTCTCTACACGATATCTGGTTTATTCTATTAGCTGTACCTGATCTTCTGCTAACTACCTGTCTACATAACATTTGAACAGAAGCTCAATGTTGGCGTGAATGTTATTCAAACAGCGATCCTTTTCCCACTGCAACATCCTTTTCCCACCTTCTCGTACTCACCCTATGATAAGATGGTACGAGTAAATATCGGAGTTACTACCCCCACCCCCCCCCTTCGTGTCTAGCGGTTTGCGTACCGAGGTGTACCGCAATATGTGGAGAAACTTTGGTTTTTACACACAAAAAATGCCAGTTATTTTTGGCCTTTGATGCAGCAAAATTGACGTCATCGATTTTTGCGTCGTCCTAAAAAAAACAACCTTAATTTTGATGACGCGGTCTCTGACGGGTAGCCTACATCGTAATGTTTGTTTTTAAATCCTTTATATTAACTCGTGGTGTCTGGTTGCTTGATTGCTTGTCGGTCGCCAAAACTTTGGATCGATTTTTAACCCACTTCCTCGTAAGCTAACGAGCTGAAATTTAGCAGGCAGTTTTGTGGAGATGATAAAAACTATGTTTCAAAATTTCAGATCGATCGCATGTACGGTAATTAAATTATTGAATTTTTAGTTTATTTTATTTATTCCTATGTAACATGTTATTTTTTGAGATAGAGCGTCGCGGTGCGTATTATATTGAACAACCTTTCTGTCGCGCAATAAGGTGCGTATTTTACTGACAACACTTTTTATAAACATATTCCTGATCGGTGCGCATTATGTTAAACATGTTTTACGACACAACTGCAATTTTGTATTTCTGGATGGTCTTGCGCTGCGTATTATAATGAACATTCTTTTAATTACTTCTCGTACATAAAGGATTTATAGTCAAAAACTTGGTTTTTTACGGGGTTTTTTCTAATTTATATTTTTTAAATGCCGGATCGCCTCAGTGTCCAGCTCATACTGGGGTCAGACTGAAGGGATCCTCTTACCTCATTTAAAACTGGGCTCTTACACAGATTAAATCGTTCTAAACTATTGGCATACCAAATATTGATTTTTTAAAACTATAATTTTGTCTCGTTTGTATCATAGGTATAGAATGTTGATATAAGTCATACCCACACGTTAGTGGTCAAGGGGACACAATACGGCATATTTCCGTCTACGAGAGACGATAGATACACTTATCTTTGTAGATAGCTGCTCTTGGTGTGGCTGATGAGACCAATCCCCGAGTAACAGTCTCTTTTGCCTGGCCGTCCTAACATTTTAAGTAACAAAGTAACCAAGAAGGAATCATCTACTTTCAAATAAATCCATGGAAACATGACGCTAAATTTTTGTCTCGTCTAATGCTGTTGAGCTTTCCTGGAGTTCAGATGACTTCACGTCATTAGGAAGTCTTCATCTGATTTATCTGTGGGTTATCTACAAGTATCTACAAGTATCTACAAGTACACACAGGAGAGTTATGATACATGGGCTGGGCGGGGGGGGGGATATATTATCTACTCTCTAGGGACAAACCGGAAACCGCTCCGGACATTCGCCCCGGTCGGATATCGAATAAAATAATACAATAAATTCAAATTAAAGTAAATATATTTACTAAAATTAGCAGCGACTAACAGTTACAAATTAAGTAAGTAACATATTAACAAGAGAAACAAAATTTACAAGTAAAACATAATGAATTTATTGATTTGAATCTTAATCAATTAATAATCCATTCTTCTGACCAAAATATCATTGCATGAAGAGTGTAGACTGTAGACGGTGGTAAAGTAAACCAAAACAAATACAATCTATAATATTTTAATAAACTAAATTGAATGCCTGAAATTAAATGTTAAATGGTAGAAAACGTGAAAGCTAAATACAAGGCGGCTATGGTTTTGCGAAATAAAGCAATCTCTAATCGTTTTCAAAACCGAAATTAATTCGGATTTCCGATTTTCGTTTATCAACCCTAGTACTCGCATTCGTACCCGGATCCGGCAAATAGTACATCTAACTATTCGCATTTGGTACCCGGTAGAAAATGTCTACCCGGTTGGTCCCTACTACTCTCCATCAAATGCCTTACTGTCGAGTAACTGACTTTCTATTAGTCGCGTATGGGTTTATAGAAGATGATGTTCTGTTGTGGCATATGTTGAGATGTTGAGATGTTGAGATGTTGAGATGTTGAGATGTTGAGATGTTGAGATGTTGAGATGTTGAGATGTTGAGATGTTGAGATGTTGAGATGTTGAGATGTTGAGATGTTGAGATGTTGAGATGTAAATACCAAAGTTTCTCAAAACGCAAAAGTGATAAAGCTATATCATTCTTTTTAAATCCTTTATATTAACTCGTGGTGTCTGCGGCCGACCGACCGACCTTGCTTGCTTGCTTGCTTGCTTGCTTGTCGCCAAAACTTTTGATCGATTTTTAACCCACTTGCTCGCAAGATAGCGAGCTGAAATTTTGCAGGCAGTTTCGTACCGATGATAAAAACAATGTATCAAAATTTCAGATCGATCGCATGTACCGTAATTAAATTATTGATTTTTTAGATTATTTTATTTATTCCTATGTATCATGCTATTTTTTGAGATAGAGCGTCGCGGTGCGTATTATATTGAACAACCTTTCTGTCGCGCAATAAGGTGCGTATTTTACTGACAACACTTTTTATAAACCTATTCCTGATCGGTGCGCATTATATTAAACACGTTTTACGACACAACTGCAATTTTGTATTTTTGGATGGTCTTGCGCTGCGTGTTATAATGAACATTCTTTTAGTTACGTCTCATACGTAAAGGATTTATAGTCAAAAACTTGGTTTTTTACGGGTTGTTTTTTTGAATTATGAATTGACCATTGAACTATTTCTGAATAAATTAAATCGGGACCAGTCAAGACACATGGTTTTAGAACCTCTATTCAATAAAATGGGAGTTACAAGGTGCCTCAAATTTTACAACATGGGAAGGTAACAACTAGCAACTGGACAACTTGACTTACAGCACTGGGCAGTGCACGTGACGTTGGGGCTAACGACATTCAGTAAACATCATGACAACAACGAGATACCAGCATAATAGAAACAATAAATATTGTTGGAGACTATGGACGTGTCGCATATTATGTTCTTTCACACAGCTTGAACACAGCCTGTTTGAGGAAGCAAACACTTTTTTTTAAACATCCACGATGCTTGAATGCAGTCATTTGTTTTTATCCCTTCTACTTCTATGTAGAATGTGTTAGCTCTCGCTTAGGTCTCGCAATAACGTAACTCAAAGTCTAAAAGTCTTTAAAAATATATATGTTCATTTTTATCAGAATTTGTTAGATCCACACACAGACATTTTAAACGCTATTAATTATGCAATTGATTTTTTTAATACAAAATATTCTTTAAAAAATTAATAATTCAAAATCATCTCCATCATTTCAATGACTTCCTGACTATTTTGGTCAGAGTCACCCTCACCTATCCCAACACATTTAGTTCGATCGTTTCTGTCACCTGGCAACCGATTCGTGAGTGTATCAGTGGCGCACTGGGCCATTACAGTTGATTTATCAGTGGCTTACTGGGTCATTACAGTTGAGGTATCAGTGGCGCAGTGGGCCATTACAGTTGACGAGAATTAAATAGCGAGCGAAAATCATTTCCGTTGATCTAAAACAAAAACAAAAAACCTTTTAAAAATACTGATGAAACACTTAATTATAATGCTTTGTGACAGTCAAGTGTCTTTTTCGTAACTTTCCCGGCCTCGATAAAATTTGTAACTTTCGAAACTTTGTCATATAATTGTGTGGTTAATTTGTGTGACAACCTACCCAGAGAAAGTCACGTGTACATCTAAACTCATTCAGTAAAAAAATATTTTTTAAATTGTTTATATTCCTTTTGGCATTTTGACTTCCTCATGCGCATGCGTGTAACGAGACAATGAACTAGCCCCATCTATCACCTTGCGATAAAAGAAATGTTCTAGTAAAAACTAATTTCGGAACCTGGACAAAGCCACGATCCCAGGTGTGGAACGCACTGAATACGCCCGTGTTGTTCTCACCTGATCGGATTATCTTAAGTACCACGTGCGCCGCTGTGCAGATGCGCCGCTAATGAGTTAACGCAGTATGATGACATAACAAATGTTTTCTTGTCAGAGATTTTGTTATCGCTGCGACACACGAAGTCCAATAAAACGTGTGTACCTTCAATCCTGCAGAGACAACAATCTATCACTGACATCAATTATTGGTCTAATTTAATAACCCCTCCGGTTAGGGGCCCCTTTGCCTCCCGCCGAGGAACTCGCGTCGATTACACGGGGTTAGATTTTCTATGTACTAATAAAACTTCGTTTCCGAGATAATCCGTGCGTTCACTTGATATATGATGTGAAGACGACTGTCTTCCCGTCGGCGGTGTTTGTCATCGTGACGTCATAATGTTTCTTTAATACCCGGCATGCAATCGGAGACAAAGAGTGGGGATTTGGGTTTGAGATTAAAAATATGGAACAATTGTGTTAGAACATGGTACATGGATAGTGAGTTGGGCGCTAAGTGGGACTATGTGGAAAGTGGGTCTGGGTGATTGGGTCGATGCCATCCATGATACGACATTGAATGTTTTGAAAAAAATAAAACGTTTATCAACACAATAAACACACAATCACACCACTTTGGATTATATCCAGTACGTCCTGGTATTCTTATAATTGATTGTAATTTACGTATCCATCATGCCTGAAATTCCCCTTGTAAATAATAATATTGTGTAAACTATTCAAAATCTTTTAATCAATTTCAATCTGATGGTAAAGGGAAGAAATCTGCAAGTTTCAGAGTTCGACCCCTTTACGTTACTCATGCACAATGCACACCCGTCATCATGAATGTCCCAGGTAAATAACTCTTGGCTACGGTCACGTGGTTAGGCCGGAATTGGCTAGATAAGCCAGAGGATGAGATCTACCGTAACGTGAGCACGCGCCTCGGCAGACCCGGATCTAATCGGGGCAGATGTAATTGCTTATTAATGCCCGCCGCAACACTTCTCTGATATTTCCTCAGCGGCCCCGGCCAAGAAAAACATTTTAACGTTCTTCAAGCCACCAGCACTAGATGTTAACAGTGTTAACAAAAATCCATGACTTCGAGTTTAGCTGATCTTCACTGAAGAGCTGGGTCTATTATTTTATTATTATTGGATTGTTTGTTATTTGTGTTGTGTTGGGTTGGGTTTTTTCCCTTTAATCTGGTGCCGATGCCATCAAGTGTGGGAACTCTGGAAGCTGAATGTAAGAATGTTGAACGGTTAAGCAGCCGTCAATTAAGAGGCGTCATCATGACGTCATAGATGAAGGCAATGAGAGCGGGTCGTGCAAACAGCACGTCAGTGCGCGGAGACACAATGTGGCCACTGAACTGTGGCATGTGAGACCCTTGTGTTTGAGACCTGGATTTGTTGTTTTTGTTCATAGTTTTTAGGGTCGCCATGTGCGTTCAATTACGAGATGAAGGCAGGAGTTTTCTTTGGTCGCCGTTTCTAACCTGGATTTGTATTCTTGTATCTGTTCATGCTTTCATAAGAAAAAAATATATAGCAAGCAGAACCTTGCTTTGTTACTGGCTAACAACACCACAATCATAAATACCATATCATTAAAACCACCACCAACAGCACAAACGTCAGCCCCACCATGTCAGCACCACCATGTCAGCACCACCATGTCAGCACCACCATGTCAGCACCACCATGTCAGCACCACCATGCCAGCACCACCATGTCAGCACCACCATGTCAGCACCACCATGTCAGCACCACCATGTCAGCACCACCATGTCAGCACCACCATGTCAGCACCATTAAACAACACCACCACCACAGGCTCTCAGTGACAATGTGTTACATTTTCAAAGTTCAAATTTTGTTTGTCTTTAAAATCATCAAATTTTGATCAAAGTTCCAGATATTATGATGAAAGAGTGCTCACGTATTGATGGTTCCTCCTGAAACTGGCCTACAAGGGTTCCACGACCTCCTGCGACTCTACATAAAAAAATTAAATAATTAAAGGGAGGGAGGTTACCCCCCATTTGTACCCACCCATCCTAAATGTCGTCTTTGAGTTTCAGTTATAGTGTGATGACAGATAGCGACAGTTTCAGTTATAGTGTGATGACAGATAGCGACAGTTTCAGTTATAGTGTGATGACAGATAGCGACAGTTTCAGTTATAGTGTGATGACAGATAGCGACAGTTTCAGTTATAGTGTGATGACAGATAGCGACAGTTTCAGTTATAGTGTGATGACAGATAGCGACAGTTTCAGTTATAGTGTGATGACAGATAGCGACAGTTTCAGTTATAGTGTGATGACAGATAGCGACAGTTTCAGTTATAGTGTGATGACAGATAGCGACAGTTTCAGTTATAGTGTGATGACAGATAGCGACAGAAAGCAATTCTTTACAAACAATAAGAATAAGTTATCATTGAAGACTGAGGGCAATAAATCATTATGAGATTTTAGAGACGAGAAAAATGGGAGATCTATATGGGATTCAAATTATTTATTTCAGATAAGCAAGGGAGCTAATGTCACCGACACGTTGAAGTGGCATCACTCAATTATTTCCCCTATGCTCCATTCAGTTCAAGACATCGCGTGCATGCAGTTGAATATCGCCTGTCACTCAGATTTAGAGTTGAACTGTCACAAGTTAATTAACCGTGTTATTACCCCCCCCCTTTTTTTCCAAACATATACAGGAATTCTCAAATATGGGGAATTTAAGAATGTTCATTAGAGAATAACGAGGTGAATGGAGGTCATTGCTTGCATGGGGTCAAAGTTCATATTTCTTTACTTACGTTCATTTATATCCCGTCTTTCGAGTTTTTACAATAGTTTGTTGACCGGAAGTTTTATCCTATTTTCATAAAGGTCATAGTTTATTAAAATAAAATAACGAACTCTCATAGAAGTAGTTAATGGGTAACTGTAGTTTTGACTTAGGGGCAACAAAAGTCGTCACATAACAGGGATGTAAGTTAAAGAGCAAATTAATCGTCATGTGACACAGCATTGAGTGTGTTTCTACACATTGTACATTATTTTTAAGTTTTTTTAGGCCTCCATATGCTGTTGGAATATTTCAATGTCCATTTAAAATTGAAAAGTAGGATAGAAGTCGATAAACGAAATAAATAAATTCTATTCAAAAATGATTATTTTATTAATACATAGAGGAAGACTCGTGTTTGCATCTTAAAGACATAAAATCTGTCGAGGGAAATGTCACAACTCGCGTCGTCAAATGCGTCATTTCGTTAACATTTACCATCACCTCTTCCATCAACCTTGTCACCGACCCTGTCACAAACTAGGTCAACAGCTATGTCGTCACGAAATATCTTGTCAACAACTATGTGCTTTTGGTGGCAATTAAGGAATTATGAACTATCAAAACTCGAATTCAGATGATCCCAGACTCTAGCCCAACCAAGATGATCCTTATTTTTCATTGAAGTGGATGCAACATTATCCGATAAGCCATTTAATTCCACGGAAAATGCCCGAATCCGATACTTGAGAGAGGTTCGATATCGCCCATTTCACCTGGCTAATTAGCCCTTGTCTCGGCCATGTCTCCCACTTGCGAGATTCTCGCGGACACACCTAAAGACTAATCAAGGGTGGACAACTGGGGAGCCGCTCGCTCTCGAGGCGCTGGTTATCCCCCCTAGGGGTAGGAACTAATGAGCGAGGTCCAAACACTGAGGCAGCACAGCAACGCCAACGTACGAGGGTTTTTATTATTTTGTGTCTTAGCCTCTGAGAGGCTTCTGTAGCCGAGTGTGAAGTGTCAGCCAATGAAAACAGTAATCACCAGGGTTCTTGACCCCTACTTCCGGTGGTTATTTTTAGCTCCATCGCATTTGTTGACCGCTACTTCCCGTGGTTATTTTTAGCTCCATCGCATTTGTTGAGCATCGACGTCATTTTTTCTTTGACGACGTTTTAAACTATTTCTTTTACAATTCAAATGTCATGATGGTGAAAATACGTTTTGTCGTCTAGGTCAGTGTCTGACCTTTGGAAGCGGACTGCAACTCATGATCTTTTTACTGACTACCTCCCCCCCCCCACCCCGGCAAAAATAAAATTAATCAAAAATAATACTTTGGTTTTGAAATTTTTAACAAATAACACACACTAATTGCTCGAAATATAAATTGAAAATTGAGTCCACCACCAACATTTGGTTGGTGCAGTAATCTGGAAATGTTTTTTGTTTTCAGCCTTTTTCAACTCAGTGGCTCATTATTAGTGAATTTCGGCACAAGAGCTCGAAGTCGTGAAATTGTTAATTATATTTAATTCAAAGTGATCCTCGAATCCATGGATACAAATCATACATTTTTACTTCGCTGTTTGAAAAAACCTTCTTGTGTCTGAGGACAAGAGGACGCTACTTGTCATCGCTTCGGGCTATCTGGAAAGATCACCGATGACGTCAGCTTGTTCAAAGTCGTAAAAGTTCACACTCGTAACCTTTAACATTTATAATAATTTTAGCCTTTGGTTTAAATGCCATCACAAAAGGAAATATTACAGCATCTTTCAAAGATGGGAGGAAAGTCTTGGAACAAGACAACAGTACAGCATCGTTCATAGATGGGAGGAAAGTCTTTTAACAAGACAACAGTACAGCATCTTTCAAAGATGGGAGGAAAGTCTTTGAACAAGACAACAGTACAGCATAGTTCATAGATGGGAGGAAAGTCTTTTAACAAGACAACAGTACAGCATCTTTCAAAGATGGGAGGAAAGTCTTGGAACAAGACAACAGTACAGAATCGTTCATAGATGGGAGGAAAGTCTTTGAACAAGACAACAGTACAGCATCGTTCATAGATGGGAGGAAAGTCTTTGAACAAGACAACAATTGTCAGTAGTAGTATTACGTACTTCATGTGTCACTAATTTGTTATATACTGTTAGATCTATTAAAAAATTAGAACGGCTCGTTGGCGCGGCACCTAACACAAGCCCAAGCAGTAAATGGCGGTGTACCATACAATAAACACACGACACTCGTTTATTGGCAGTGTACCATACAATAAACACACGACACTCGTTTATTGGCAGTGTACCATACAATAAACACACGACACTCGTTTATGGAGCGTGTACCATACAATAAACACACGACACTCGTTTATTGGCAGTGTACCATACAATAAACACACGACACTCGTTTATTGGCAGTGTACCATACAATAAACACACGACACTCGTTTATTGGCAGTGTACCATACAATAAACACACGACACTCGTTTATGAGGCAGTGTACCATACAATAAACACACGACACTCGTTTATGATGGCAGTGTACCATACAATAAACACACGACACTCGTTTATTGGCAGTGTACCATACAATAAACACACGACACTCGTTTATTGGCAGTGTACCATACAATAAACACACGACACTCGTTTATGAGGCGGTGTACCATACAATAAACACACGACACTCGTTTATGAGAGCGGTGTACCATACAATAAACACACGACACTCGTTTATGAGAGGCGGTGTACCATACAATAAACACACGACACTCGTTTATGAGAGGCGGTGTACCATACAATAAACACACGACACTCGTTTATGAGAGGCGGTGTACCATACAATAAACACACGACACTCGTTTATGAGAGGCGGTGTACCATACAATAAACACACGACACTCGTTTATGAGAGCGGTGTACCATACAATAAACACACGACACTCGTTTATGAGAGGCGGTGTACCATACAATAAACACACGACACTCGTTTATGAGGCGGTGTACCATACAATAAACACACGACACTCGTTTATGAGAGCGGTGTACCATACAATAAACACACGACACTCGTTTATGGCGTGTACCATACAATAAACACACGACACTCGTTTATGAGAGCGGTGTACCATACAATAAACACACGACACTCGTTTATGAGAGGCGGTGTACCATACAATAAACACACGACACTCGTTTATGAGAGGCGGTGTACCATACAATAAACACACGATACTCGTTTATGAGAGGCGGTGTACCATACAATAAACACACGACACTCGTTTATGAGAGGCGGTGTACCATACAATAAACACACGACACTCGTTTATTGGCAGTGTACCATACAATAAACACACGATACTCGTTTATTAGATGAATGAAAAACTTTATCAACTGCAATAAACGTCAATATAATTACAAATTTGTTCAGGAACTATATTCCACATCCGTACGGTAGCCGGAAGGAAGGAGGATTTGTGTGTGTGTCTGTGTGTGTGGGGGGGTCTGTGTGTGTGTGTGTGTGTGTGTGTGTGTGCGTGTGTGCGTGTGCGTGTGCGTGTGTGTGTGTGTGTGTGAGAGAGAGAGAGAGAGAGAGAGAGAGAGAGAGAGAGAGAGAGAGAGAGAACAAAGGAAAGCTTTGTATCAATCAAATTTATTTTACCACGATTCATTTTGTATAAGTAAATACACACACACATACATACATACACACACACACACATTCAAACACGATCGCGCGCGTGCGCGTGCGCACGCACGCACTACAAAAATTGAGATATAATGAATTGCATGTGAATTATGTGTGTGCCACTAGGTTTTCGAGTTTTTTCTCATATCTCTTAAATTTTCATTTCATAAAACAGCTCCGATGTTATCTTACCTGCTGTTTAAGCAACAGATTAATTTCATCTTTTGATATTGAATATTGTTTGAGTAGATTTAATGAGTCCAACAAACTGATCTCAATGGCATCGGTGCCGTATTATCAGAACCACTGCTGTCATTAATTATTCGTTTAAACACTGCAGTTGTTCGCACTGACTTGTGTCAGAAACTTGAACTGATTCCATTGATGTTGTTTGAGATTCACTGATATTAATTAACGGTCAAGTTAACGGTCAATATCAATTAGAATTTTTACGAGTTTTCCTCGGAAATCTGGAAGTTTCTAATGTTGTGGCTCTAGATCTAACACCGTCCATGTTTACCGTCTACATTAAACGTCTTTGTAACAGTCGTTATTCTTAAGTGCACCAGTAGCGTAAACATTTCTATGTCAAACTTCCCACAGTTCCCCTCTCCCCTGTCCTCGCTGTAGATTCCGGTCCAGATATTGAAATCTTCAAAATTTAAATCCGGCTAATGCTAACGGCTCCTGACAATTTTGATAAATGTATGTGAAGTTATCATATTTATGTTATCTTAAATTGTATGTTCTCTCAATGGCGCACTCTTAAATCGAGCCACGGACGACAGCGAACGAAGAAACAAATCCAAAGTTATTATTGAAACACGGCGCCTAAGATTAGGCGTCATCAATATTTTTATCAAACATCTTGATGTTCTACATCAAATTTCTGCAGCTACATCAGATACTGCTGGTCATAAAGTACAAATGATCAACACGCATCAATGACTTAGTGACTTAGTGACTTAGTGGCAAAGTTTAAACTTGCTGTTATTGTTTAACAAAATAACGAAATAGCCATGCAAGGCCGTATAAATGGGGTGGTCGCAGATGGGCCTTTCCTCATCATATTGAGTGAGGTTATTTTAGTTTAACTATTATACGGGTTTGTTGGGGTTTTTTTTCTTCATTTTTTGAGTTTGTTTTGTGTTTTTTTTTGTTTTTTTTTGTTGGCCAAACGCGATCCTGCTCCGGACTGCACCCTCATTATCGAGGTCATTGTCTGTTACATTTCACGTATATTTAAAATCTAATTAATGACTTGATTTCAATGAATATTGTGTCAATATTTACATTTCATTTAATGTATTTACAGTGGTTTCTTGCTTTTAGTATTAATTATTTATGTTTATAGAAAAATGGATATCAAATAAAAAGGATGAGAACTTAGCTAGACAAAGAAGAGATTGACTATTAGTGCTGACTTAATGGTTGTAGGGGAAAAAATATGTTTTTTTTAAAAAGTCAGCATAAATCATTTTATTTAGGTTTCAGCGACACAGAAATGTGCGTTTATTTCTTTGTTTCTTCTGCACATGTTTCTACATGGATTGACAGGTACGAATATCTTGATCAAACTTTTCTCACATATTCCTCAATGATCCAGAATGTAATATAGAACATTTTTGAAACTTACATAATGTACCTTTTGGGGTCGGGAGAATATATTTTTTTTTAAATATATGATACGATGAGATAGGATTTTAAACATCCTCTACGGAGCTATACCACAGGGGCGAAGCTTTTTGGGGCCGCGTGCCCAAAATTCAACCCAAACCCACTTATTTATAGCAAAATGTCAACACTCCAATGAAACCCGAAAATGGGGTTTGGCTTAGCTGGTTTGATTAAGGAATTAATATTTTAGTCGCGTGCTGGATGATGATGCTCTGCGTGCCAATTGTGACACGCGTGCAATAAGGTTCGCCATCACCGGTCTAGACCAAACGTAGAACGCTAAAACTACATGACGCATGTTAAAATAATTTTGTAAAAACTTGAATGCCTGCGTTGCTCGGAGTTGGGAGCCTCAAGTTTATTTTTACTTTCATTTTTTAAAAACTCGGCACCAAATTCTTCATTATTTAGAAGATGAAATATAAATAAGGTTTGAATTTCAACAAATATAATGATTTTGATCGGGGATAGGAGCACTAAACTCATTATTTTCATATTTGAACTATGTAATTCTGACTGTGTGTATACTTAATGCATGGGTGGAATAATTTGACAAAATTTAATGACCAGACATTTGATTATCCATTTTCAAATAATGAAGAGACTTTGAGTCATAATGTTCACAAATTTAATTACCGATTAGTGGGCTACCTATTTCAGTTCACAAATTATATAAGCTAAGAAAAAAAAATGGAATTTAAAAACGCTATTCTATCATAGATGAATTGAACGCCAGAGAAATGTTGCTGTCCTTTGTGGAGCATAACTGTGTAAATATCAGTTTATGTAAATGTGTTCTTAGAATTCACTCGGGTTGAACCGGATTTCGGCTGTGACTCCGGCAAATCCGGAATCCGGCAATTTTTTTTCATGACTTCATAAATCCGGCTGGCCGTTAGAGTGATAAATATATATATATATATGGCTATATATAATGGCTCCGGTTCCAGTTAAATCCGGAATCCGGCTATTTTTACAAATCCGTCTCCGGCTCTGGCCTGATTTCACTTCATAGATCCGGCCGAATCCAACTCCGGTGGAATTTCAAAATTTTAAATACGGTACATCCCTAGCATTCACTTGATCCGGAACTCATCTAATCGTTTTATAGAATCTTTGTTATCTTATCTTATCTGTTACAGACGCTCCTTCTATACAGAAGATTATTGCGTCCTACGCTTATCTATGGTTTGTGTTTAGTCTTGCATTCTTATTAGAGATTTAAATGTTGATAAAGTGGTGGTTTTCCTGGTTTCTTCAGGTAACCCATTCCACGACCGAATTCCGGACGAGAAGAACGAAAATTTGTATGTGTTTGTTCTTGCATACGGAATAAGAAAGGTGTTTTTATCCTTATGTCTATCTGAGGGTTGTATTAAGTCATTAAGTTATCTTTGTGTTGTATTTCTAAATTAGAATTAATTACTTTATGTATGATTACTACTTTACTCTTGGTTCTTCTATCCTCTAGTGTTTCAAGGTTTAATGATTTAACTAATGGTGTTATTCTTGTCAGTTTTGAATATTCTCCAGTAATGAATCTGGCAGCTCTTTTTTGAATTTGTTCTAATTTATAAATGTTTTCTTTGGTGGATGGGTCCCATACAGAAGATGCATATTCTAATACAATATCTCACCAAAGTGAGGTAGCATTTTAGTTTTATATCTCTATTACATTTGTAAAAGTTTCTTTTTATAAAGCCTAAGGTTTTGTTTGATTTTTTAATAACTTCAGTGACATGGAGATTCCATGATAGTTTCTCATTTATTAAGACTTGTTTATTAAATAACTGTAATTTTTAAAAAGATTTTAACTGGGCAGATTCTAACTTGTATCCTATTATTTATGTAGACTAATGCTAGGCATGACTACAACGAAACTTGATAGAAGGAACCCAATCGTTCCCCCTACCTTAATTTAAATGAGTAATTACAACTATTGCATTTAATGGGAATTGCGGGAAATTTTGTAATGTGACTTTTTCCTGTGAGCTTCGCCCTTGCTAATTTTTTACGTTCAATGCCACAACTTGAAGCATTTAAGAACATATTGGGCCTGTGTGGAGCTAAGATCTAAGAACATATTGGGCCTGTGTGGAGCTAAGATCTAAGAACATATTGGGCCTGTGTGGAGCTAAGATCTAAGAACATATTGGGTCTGTGTGGAGCTAAGATCTAAGAAAATATTGGGCGTGTGTGAAGCTATTCTGGTGACTATTTTTATAGCACCCTGACATAAATTCATACGCGCGAAATCTGCCTGGTAGGCACGCCAAATGTTCCAGGTAAGTTTTTCTGTGTCCAATTTGCCATCTTGGCTATTCCGTGGCATCAGATAACGTGGCCGTAGTTGACGTCACGATGTGCCAAGCACGTGACACTCACTGATCAGGCCAATGGGTAGCGCGTGCCGTAATCCTAATTGAGCTGACCCCAACAGGCGACACACTTTCCCCAGGCGTAGCATCAGCCCTCCCGCATCCCAGCCCCTCCCCCACCTCAGCCGTTTTTCTGTGCCGAAGCACGTGCGTCATTCACTCAGTTGCTGACTTATGGCCTGGCCCTCCTCAGAGACCATCTGATACTCACAGCGGAACCGTTAGAAGGTCAAAAGACATTCCCATTTTTATGTTCTCTCTTTAGCGCGGTGATGGGCACAAGATTGTAATAAAGGAGCCGATACGGCGTCTGGAACAACAGATCGTGTTGGCTGATGCATAAGAAGCAATGTTTGTTTATAGGAATTCATTAAAAACAAAGTCCTTCTTTGTTTACCATTTAAATTTTAATTTAAAATCTGAAACCAATCAAGGAATGGTATTTCCAGACATTTGCCTCTTGACGATACTCTCAGACCACACTGCTACGATGTATTTGCCTCCTTCAATCAACATGGCAGCATGGCTGTGACTGAAATGATGTCCCTGAAATCAAATCGAGGCTGTGAGTGACGAAAGAGTTTTTTTTTGTTTTGTTTTTTTTAACATTTCTTGCGCATTTAATATATAATATTGTTTATAATTTACCTTTGTCATGGAAAATTCTTAGTTTAACTTCGACTTTCAGCAAAGCTTTTTCATAAACAAAATAATACTATCGGTTGTAAAACATTAAATATTTTATTCCGACTTATCGATTAGAAGGTCGTGATAAATAAAATACAACGCTATAAATAAAGCGTGCAAATCCATAAACTGTACAGTCTCACACTCACACACACACTCACACACACACTCACACACACACTCACACACACACTCACACATGCACACACACTCACACACACACTCACACACACTCACACACACTCACACTCACACACACTCACACATGTTTGATGGGTTCCGAGAACTTGTTTTCACTGCTCATTCCTAAGATAGCGAACATCTCTCGGTGCCACCAAGCACGCGAACATGCATGCCACAAGCAAAGGGGAACAACACTTTACGGGCCACAGGCAAAGGGGAACAACAACAAGGAAAATATTGGCCTCATCAGGATGGCCGTCTACCGCTGAAGCCTGGAAATGGCGACTTCTGGATAGCATTTCGGAGATTATTTTTTTCTCTTTTTAAGTGTTGTTTCATAATGTTTTGTCTGGGCAGCATTTGGCTAACCTTTTACGTTAAAGACTTGCTTAGCGAAACTTGGATGCGCACCTTTGTTTGCTTACAAGCTGGGGAATATCGGGAAATCCCATACAAAAAAAAATGTCGCTTATGCAGGCGTACACATTTCTGCTGAAGAGATGGTTTTTATTTTTTCCCCTCATATTTCTTTTCCTAAATAGATCATGTCCAAAAATATATGATTTATAATAAAAGGAAAGTTTCTGTCCGGTCATCTATAGCGATTGGTCCCTCAAACACATATGACTCCTACAGCCAATCATATTGAATACGTTTACGCCATTTACGCGGACGTTCAAAACGAGTTATTTTTGGTGCAGTATTTCTTCCAAGACTTTATTTTGAGTTATGCGCGTTGGGATTTATAGCAAAAAGCTCTGTTTTTACGAGTTATTTATTTTAACTATAATGAATAGTATTTTTGACGCGATTCTCATGTAATGCCGGTCGAGACGGCTGTTGGAGGGGAGTTACAACATGCCACCGAAAGGTGGCGGAACGTCCTTGGACGGGCTTTTATGCTCGTATGATTCATAAAAAATAATTATTTATTTAAATTCATGTATGCAACAATAAAATGTAGAATTATTGTTTAATTTTATTTATAATGTGACAGCGAAAGAAAAGTATGAGAGGAGAGGTGAAAGATAAATGGATAGGACGTAAATGTAAGGTGGGTGGAGTATGGATAGGACGTAAATGTAAGGTGGGGTACTGTGGATAGGACGTAAATGTAAGGTGGGTGGAGTATGGATAGGACGTAAATGTAAGGTGGAGTAATATGGATAGGACGTAATTGTAAGGTGGAGTAATATGGATAGGACGTAATTGTAAGGTGGGGTACTATGGATAGGACGTAAATGTAAGGTGGGGTACTGTGGATAGGACGTAAATGTAAGGTGGGGTACTGTGGATAGGACGTAAATGTAAGGTGGGGTACTGTGGATAGGACGTAAATGTAAGGTGGGGTACTGTGGATAGGACGTAAATGTAAGGTGGGGTACTGTGGATAGGACGTAAATGTAAGGTGGGGTATATGGATAGGACGTAAATGTAAGGTGGGGTAATATGGATAGGACGTAAATGTAAGGTGGGGTACTGTGGATAGGACGTAAATGTAAGGTGGGTGGTACTGTGGATAGGACGTAAATGTAAGGTGGGGTACTATGGATAGGACGTAAATGTAAGGTGGGGTACTGTGCATAGGACGTAAATGTAAGGTGGGGTACTGTGGATAGGACGTAAATGTAAGGTGGGGTACTGTGGATGGGACGTAAATGTAAGGTGG